>JABFPM010001023.1:0-23073 GCA_022817325.1 Idris sp. 1 HC-2018 | reverse complement strand
CTAATTAAGTTATATTGGTAAAATATTGTGAATTTGATTTTGCACTGCATGCGTGTATGATAATTAATCAAAATAACCAACTGCGTCGTTACGCAAAAAGTAACAAATTAATTATTTATATCAATACAACATTAATAATTAAATTCAATATGAATTTAATTTCTTAATAAAACTTGATCTGATACTGACATGCTTAGCTTATTTCTAAAAGTAATAATTTTAATAATTTTTATATTTAACATTGTTAAAATTCTATAATTAAATGTTTATCTTCAATTTGTATCCATTGATTCAAAATATTCAGCTGGGGTTGGATATCCACTGATCATTACTAAATAATGTAACAAAACACGTTGTCACATTTTCTGGTGTGCTATAAATAATGAAACAAAACCGAATGAAGTAATAAAGTATTCTGAACGTGAGCAGAAGAAATGTTCATCTAAATAATAGTTTTTGTAGCGTTCGAATTGCGCGCTTAGAAATTCCATCAAGCAAGCAATTTGAGTATTCTCATGGTGTCATTAAAACGGTGAACGATTACATTAATACTGTCATTAGTAATGGCGCTATGATAATCGTATTTCGCTTTAAAGTTACATTGACCTGAAGATGAGAGCATTTTAGATGCAAAAAATATATCTTCGAATGTACTTGTGTACTGTTAAACTGATGTTAATTGAAAATTATAATTATTTGTTGGTGAAAAAAGGCCAACCTAAGGTGTCGTAATTTTGCACAGCTCGGTGTACGTGTGACCTTGTGACGTGATATTGTCAAACGCACCTCTGCAGGGCAAGTTCGACGGCCTTGCATCTGACGGAGGGGGATCGACAGCCAACCAAGGATCGCGACTTGGTTTCATTACGTTGCAGGAAAACTTGTTTTTGTGTTCAAGCACCATGTCATATTCTATCAGGTCCGCTGAATGTCTTCATTTACATGCTAAAAGTCGCTGTGTCAACATTGTTCCCGCTTGGGTGCCGATATTTTTGGATGAGGATTCGTTCGCTTTGCTGAATTGAATAATTAGAAAAGTCCTTGAATTCTTATCTTTCACGCATTCAAATTTCGAATATCATTGCTTTTGACTGGTTACATTTGTCCCTTTTTTGTTATTATCAGATATTTATTTTTATGAATAAAAACACAAACGTAAACTTCAAATTACTCAATTCGCGAGTAAAAGATGCTTTCAGATTTAATGAAAATGTTATTGTCTTTCATTAATTTTTGGCAGTCAAACAATTCTAAGAAAAATTATTTTCTAAATATCAAACTTTGTATTGAAATATTTTCATCAATTAGGGTTCTTTATTCTTGGGCTGAAAGAATGTTTAACATCATTTAGAACTGCACTGAAGGGTTAGATTTTGATTTTCTCACAGCCACGTTTTTGTTCAAATTTTCATTGTTGACATCAAATGTTGGTACAAGATCTAGAAAAGTAAAAAAGCTATCAAATTAGACAAATAACATTGATTACAGACTAAATGCTAAATAATTGTGATCTAATAAGAAGTTGCATCTGAACCTATTCTCGAACATATCTCACCAAGATATGGAATTTTCTCTTAATCAAAAAGTGTAATCCAACATTGAATCTTAAATATCAAGGTCTCAAATCCTTCAAATAGATAAAAGAGCTTATAACAAAACCCTGTCAGTTTCAAAGTTAATATATATTGATATGATGTAACGCTTTTTAAACTATTGTTCATTGATATAAAAATGTTGGTAAATTTATTTACAAAAGTAATCTCACTTACACCTCGTAAATAATACTCTTATTGTACAAATTTTTTAATTCCACTGTTTTGAATAAATTCATTACAAAGAGATTCATACTTTTGATAATTTTCTAACATTTATCATGATTTAATAAAATTTTCATTTTCTCATATTACACTTAATATGATATATTTTCACACGATAATAATGCCATATATCGAGAAATATAAAAGAGGTTTCTCGCATGGAATGCATTAAACATTGTTTCCTTTCCATTGTTGTAATCGCAAAGAAGAATCAATTTCATTGAGCATGATCTGAGTCATGTATCTCACGAATCAACGACGATAGAGTAACGAGAATCGGTTTTATGGTAACAACCAACTGGCACACTGCTTGCATCATTCGAGTCCTTGTTTGCTCGACAGTGAAAACCACGTGCGATTGGATCGCAGGTGACTAAACTAGAATACTATAACCACCGAATTACATTACCGAATCTCTATATCTCTGTCAAACTGCAGTCCTATTCTACACGAAGCTGTGAATATGTATTATGCTTCAACCGTACCATGTCGATTTGCTAATGATTAACTTTGGAAGATTTGTTGTTCATTGAATAGAATACCTTTTACATTGACAATTCTCATCATCAATTTTAAAAATAGTTCATTTTGAACAATCAAATAACTTAGTATTTCTCCAAAATTATATCATAGAATCACTTACATTTATTGATTCAATCTTTCCTCCATAGAACTACTTATATTTCTGTCCCTGCACGTATTTAGCTATAAAATAAAAACGAAGAATGTAATTTAAACTTAGTTTACAAAATCGAACATAAATATATTACATTTAATTCCAAAATTGTATTTTGACAAATCCACGATTGCAATACATTTTTAAAGATAATAGTTATTTTTGTAACGTATGTATGTATACCATTTTAAACATATGTTGATTTATATTTTAAAAGAAATTTGAATTTGAAATCCCTTCTTTTGGAGTCCCGTCATTTAAATACAGAAATTTAAACAAAAAGTTTCATTAATTTCGTTTTAATCAATTCAATAATTATTATGCGACCATGAGGAACCAAAGAAAAAAAGTAATTGCTGTGACATGTCTTGTATACAAATTATAATATCTTGTAAACTAACAATTCACATCAACGTTTTTTTTTTTCAACAACAGAACGTCTGCATTACTATAACCATTCAAACGGTAACAATAAAAAACGTGATGAAAACAACAAATTTACTTTTCTGTACCATATATTGATAAAGTTAGCTCAAAAACTCATGCAAGTCTGAAAAAAAACACAAAATCGATACGGTTTTTTTTTATAACAAAAATAAAAATCAACAACTTCTTAGTACAAGAAAAGACATAGAGGATGAAGATAACAGATCGAGTTTAATCTATAAGATTCCTTGTAAAGATTGCAATGAAGTTTAGATATGCCAAACCAAACAATAATTAAGAATAAAAACGTCGTAAATTGAGAATTTACTAACACCAATATAATATCAACTTGAAACCTGAACAGTACACTTCTTTAACTAAACATAAAGTTATTGAAGACCATCAGATTAATTATGAAAAAACGAGTATTCTCAAGACAACGAATAATTACAGAAAACGATTAACTGATGAAATGATTTATGTATTCATTCATAAAAATGCTATGAATAAAAGAAGTGATACTCCGAAGGCTCAGTTTGATTTATCAAAATCTATTTAGTTTTACCTAGTTACATGTTTTACATACTTCTATTTTTTTATTTAACAACAATTTTTCAGTTACATTATTTCTACCGATATTATAGTTTTCTAAAATTCTGTAATTTTGTTTACACACATTTTATTATTATTATTATATACTTTACGTTCTCTCACATTAACTGTGAAATTTCGAACCAAGAAACATGATTTCAATTGAGCTCTTTAAATTTGTTAATAAACTGTTTTATTATCACATTTTTATTGACGAAAACGAAATGTTTAATTGTATTGACAAAATAAATTGATAACAGCTAGAGCATGGTATTTATTAAGATTCTTTGTAATGCCTACATTCTGTTGTTGAAAAAAAAAAAAAAAAAAACGTTTTTGTAAATTGTTTGTTTTCGAGAAACCAGGAACGACTTAAGGAAAATAAAATTAAATTAATTTCGTTATAATATTACTTTTCCAATGCAAGGTATTAATATATTGCTTTTGCCGACAAGAATGCAACCGAGAATACCAACACTGTAAAATATACTTATAAAGTATGTAAATCCACATAACAGCAAAATTGTAGGGTAATTGTCCCAGTTTCTAAATCCCTTAAGGAAACCAAATGTATTTTAATGTATTAAAATAAAATTCGACAACAGAATTACATTATGTTATTTGTTAACAAATAATTTTTTTTCTTTCTCTCCAACAAAAATGTATCATCGATTAAAACATCAAAATAAAAGAAAAAAATCTTGCGATGTGAAAATGTTATTTTTATTTTTTACAAATATGCTATTTTATACAAAATTATTTAAAATAAAAGAAATTCTTTTAGAGTAAATATGCTATCAGCAATAAGTATAACAGACTTAATAAGTTTTATATGAAATAAAAAAAAGACATTCACATTTGGACGAAAGAAAAAAACGTAAGACATAATGATCGAAGCGAAAATTTCGTATGAGACCGTAAAAGCACTAACAGCACTTTAAAAGAACATATTCTGTGGAAAGAGCAATTTCGGAGCGAAATAAACAACGGGGTCATATCCAAACCGATTGGTCCAATAAAAAGGGCATAAAACGCAATGAGAAGACAAAAAAAGGCAGCAAAAAATGTTTGCGGGAGTCAAAAATCAAATTTACCGAACTTTATCGGTCTGTTCTTAGTGATTTGCATAAAGCCGATCTCCGAGACGAAATTTGCCGCACAGTTGATCCGCGAGGATGAGATAGGTGCGAAGTGGCCGAATTTCATTACATTTCATTCGTCGAAATCGGGCATTAAATTAGCAGCAGCAATATCTTATCGATTCGTTAATCCAAGAGTGCGTCGCTTTTAGCGATAACAATGGCACGTTTCAAAAGTGGCCAACCTGTTTGTTCCTTCTATTTTATTATCCGTGCGGCAATAAGTTTAGCACCTTGCAAGGGAGAGTGTGCTTTTTAGAACCCTGCTAAGACGTCGTGCTAAAAGCATCAGACCGGTCAGACCGGTATAGGTTATGTTTCGTTGAGAATAAATTTCACTTCCAAATGTATTTCACTTTTTAATCAGAACATTATCCGTCAAAGTTACAGATTCTATTACGCTCAATAACACATTTTTTATAAACTAATTATTACATTATGTAACTCATACCTTTCTACATTTGTTGATCTTTTAAAATCAAATTTCATTTATTATATACAGAGATTATACAACAAAAATTTAAAATCATATTGTAAGGGAAATATTTAAAAAAAATTAATACATTTATTAAAGTACAAATTCAAAATTAACAATACAAATGTCACATGATACATTCTACTTTGCAGTAATTAACGCTAATATTGGCATATTATAGGAATCTACTTATCTAGATGTCAAGCATTATTCATCAGACATTTGAATGCTTATTTAATTAATTTAACGTCTTAATCATAAAGTTTAATGTTTAAAGTTATGAATATCGAGATTAATATATTTAAATTTCTAAATCTTCCGTTCAGTTATTAAAACAATAAATTGGTGTTAAAACTTCATCTATAATTCTGATTTATACGCTTCTTATGACTATAAAATAGATATTTAATAATGACATTCTCAAACTTTCTAATTTTAATTAGTAAAATGATCCAATTAATTTTGAAATCCAGCTTTATATATACGAATTAATAAAAACAAATCTGCCACTAACATACAGTTAAAGTGATAAAATAATTTTTCGGACGTAGGAAAATAATGATCCTCCTTTTTCAAACTAAAGCATTAAACTTGTTTTGTATGTGCACACAGTTGCGCGAAAATTATTCTATTCGAACTTGCCGAAATACAGAATATAGGGTTTGCGTTTGATATGTCTTTGTTATTAGAATAATGCGAATCCACAATTTGTATAAACAGGTTACGCGTGGATTATGCGGCTTAGCTTATCTGATTTGGCGCTCAATCAAACGCTTCGTAAACATGACTATATATAGGTATAGTCTACATTGATCTTCAAACTTATTCTCTTAATTTTTTTTTTATTATGCATACCTAAATTAATTATGGTTATAATTAAAACTAACAAAAATTAAATTCTCGCAATAAAATAGAACGCTAATTTTTCAGTATATAAATAAATAATAAACTATATGTTATTGATTAAATAGTGTTTAATTAACAATTGATTTGCAGCTAAATTATAAAATAATATTTGTGTTTGATAAAATATTATTTAGCGTTTAACATGAAGTGTGCAATTAGTGAAGTTATTAAGTTTATATATTTAAATAGCAATCGACTCATTATTAAGGGATGTTTTCTTGATACTTTATTTATAATTACATGATAATTGTAAATAATTGTGCTGAAAAATAGAAAAAAAATAATTTGGATGTAAAAACAAATCAGTATATCACAGCTAATTCAGCCAAGAAATGGCATCAACTTTTCGTATGGGTGACGTTGGACTACCCAGGTCAGCCTTAAGAACAGCAAGTTTCACGTGACGAGTTGTCTTGGTCTTTGAATTACGACACCAACGAGACGTTAACGAGTGTTGTTCGGTTGTATGTTATACGCGCAAAGACTTACGCAAAGGAGACATCACCTTTGTCTCTAGACTGCGTTACGAGCGCCATTATGCCTGCACCCGACCACCTTCGTGGCGTTTCAAATCATTCTGAGATTGCATTCCGCTATTTTTCGCGGACACCTCATCTTTATGACGTTATTCTCTACTAACAATTAATCACAATTTTATCGTCTATTAAAATACTCATAAGAAGAAGGGCCCGCGAGCTTATAACGAAGAAACAAAAGATGGCCCATAAGAAAAATATCTCTCAATATATATATATTTTAAATAACAATTAAACATGAATTCCAATGAAGAAATTTTAAAGAAAAATCATTATCTCAGAGTGAATATAAATTATAAGAGAAGACAAAAAAGAAAAAAAAGAAATACCGCAATGATTTAACCCTTTCATTTGAAGACATTGTAGAATGTCAATTCGAAACTCAAATGACTTAAAGTGCAATCCATTCCGAGCAGAGGTCAAAATAGGTTTGTAAGCGTAATTACAAAACAAGACTAACAGTACGATGCAAGAACCGGTTCATTTTCATTATTCGTTGCAATCCAACACGGCTAATCATCCTTTGATAAAGTTATTTCGCGATTGAAAAGAACACAAAAAATGGCCACAAAAAAGGGGCTGCATTTTCACCGGCCACTTGTTTTCAGTGAAATTAAGCTCAAAATTGCTGCTACAAAAACAAGCTTTCGGGATTACTCATTCGTCTGTGAGGGAAAGATATAACTGTAACTGATTTTTCTCATTTGCGCGGCAGGAAGTGCTCACACTTTTTAAGAGTCCGGCTGGTAATTAGCTTTCGTTTCGGAAATTTATGACTTTGTTATTCGGAGTGGTGCAAGAACATTTAATTCACTTTTCTCATTACACCTTTTGTCTTGGCTTATCATCAAATAAATTATTTATTCAAATAATTGGGACAATTAATAATGGGTCTTAAAAAACTTAGCATTTATGGAGGGGATTTTATAATGAATTATATTTTTGTATCATTTTAATTTGAAGGAATTTCAGTAGAAGTAAAGTTAAAAAAAATTGGAGAATTTAATCTCTACAAAGTTTGTCTGAATCTACATTTTTGACCTAAATTTATAAATGAAAACTAGAATAATCGGCAATCAGCAAACTCGTTTGAACACGCAATTGCACGTTTTGCTTATAAATCAATGTCCTATACGTTAGTATGTAAGTAGTGCATTTACTTTCCCTGTTCATGAAAAGAAAGATAAAGTTCTTCTTTAGCGGGTGATGCATTTTATGGGATGTTACATTGCGAGCGGTAGCTCTTAGTCTTCTCCGCAGAGCGTGGTCTTTCTCGTGATCAATTTCTAATGGATTAAAGTCTTAAGTTTGCGGCTTAAATGCTTCGAAAAGAAAAACGGTGGGACAACCCGCTGACTCGACGTGCCTTTCCGCGCTGAAGACGTTTCCCCGGGACGCAGGCAGATAAATCGATGCCAGTCGGAAGAACGCGTGCTGTTCAGACTTTATTATTTATTAACTTTCGTTTGTAACTTTAATTGACATTTATCCGTTTTACACTGACCAAACTTGTCAGATTTCAAATATATTCTTTCGCAACGCTTATAGGAGATGACAAAAGATTAAAAATTTAATTAATAAATTTCATTGTGATTGCAAATAACTAGAATTTTTGTTCAAACTGAAAACCATTTTAATTAACATTGTATTTTATAACAAATGAAATATATTTTATATGTGTGTGTGTGTGTGTTTTTTTTTTTTTAAAGAGTGAAAACTTTTTTCATATATAATTGTCTTACAATTAATTTGTGGTCATCAATTAGATTTACTTTAAACATGATTTTAGGAATACATTAAATCATAACTTTTTAAATAGATTAAAATCTAACTTTATCGTGAAACTTGCTAACAAAATTTGATGCCTCGCAGCGCGTTGAATTTATTTTCATTTAATTATGCAATTAACTCTTTGAATTTGGACTGCGTCTTGTAAAATGGCACAAACTCGTGAAGCAATTATAAGGATAAATTCATCATTATCCGAGTGTGAAAAAGAATTTACACAAACACAAAAGCGGTCGTGACTTAAATCGTCGCGTCATTTTTGTTTTGGCCACTTTTTGTAACTTTCTACTACGTCAATTAACTCGACATTTTTAACGCACTATATTCATTATTTGTAACATCAGTTTCATCCCTTTGCAAGCGTTAATTGTCCCGGTTTGTGAAAGATCTCGTTAACGAGCAAATGTCAGGATTGACAACACGATTTGCGAGGGCGCCTTTAGCTTGTATATATACGGTAATATTTCGCATGCTCTATTCATAGTAATATGTACGCTCAAATACAAAATTTAATATTAAATATTAATTCGTAATTTATTTTCCTCGCCATTGAAGCGATATATCAGTCATATAAGTGGGAAAGACACATAACTATTAGAGTTTATATTCGAGTGAGAGAGACACCTAAACCTTTTATTTTAATTACAATTTATGCATATTAATCGTAGTATAATCAACTATAAACAAAAAAACTTAAGTATTTTCATTTTTGTCAATATATAAAAGATGTATTATAACCAGAGACCGGAATGTGTACAGTATGAAATTGACTATAAATAAAAAATATGTTGGTACTATTATTTTCAAATTTTGACACGTTCTAAATTAAACCTCCAAAAAATTTGTTTATATAAATGACATATAAAACATAAGCGAAAATTGAGCTAAAATTGTAATTAAATGTAATTATATGTAAATAAAGTTGCCGAAATTAATTAATCACTGGGTTTGTTATGTTTATTATATGTCACTTATATAAACAATTTTTTTTGAGGTTTAGCGTAGAACGTGTCAAAATTTGAAAATAATTAGTACCAACATATTTTTTATTTATAGTCAATTTCATACTGTACACATTCCGGACTCTGATTATAACTATTTTATTTATATTAAATAATGCTCAATAAATCATCTTAGCCATATTTTTTAATAAGTACATCTTTTCATCATTAAATTTCACTTCAATTGTTTGTATTTAATAAATCGGATAATTAGCAAAATTGAAATTGCGTATTTCACTTTAATAGTTAAGCAGAAGATTATAATCAGTGTTTTTATAGACTTATGTAATTTTCTATTGAATTATTATTATTATCATCTTTCATGTATCCACGTAGCAATTTTTACCGGCACTCAATGGTGACCAACGGGCCATGCTTGGCTCGATGGATAAATATCAACGGTCAACTTCTAACCTCAGCCAAAGCAGAAGCAACCGTTGGCAAAGGCATGGTCCACGCTTGGCCCAGAGAATACATACTTTTTGAAACAAATAAAACTTCTTACTGATGCGCAAATGTCAAGCTGTGTACATTCAATGCAACAAAAAAATTAAATAAAAACTTATTGTTGCATTACGGTTAGACTTAACCTATTTACATGAATGGCCCAATCCTGGCCGACGCTTGGCCCAATCTTGACTGAATTTCAAATTTTCAAACCTAAAATGTTGATTATTATAAATAAATTATTTTTTAAATAAAACTTATATTTGATTTAAAAAAAAAACTGATTCATGAAAAACTGCAATCTTGAATTTTTTCATTCTTATTGGTTGAAAAATCGTATATTTAAGAAAACTTAGTTCTATAATTTTTTAATTGGATTTTATTAGATTAAATTGTAAATAAATTAATTTATTTGTTAAAATTATTATTAATCTAAAACATTAAAAATCTAGACAGAAAAAAATGCACAGAAATAGATAACAAAAATTCATAACACAAATAATTGAGCATTATTATAATAATTATAAATAAAAAAAATGTTGTATAATTAATAATTTTTTTAATAATTTATTTAATAACTTAAATATTCATTTCCGTGGAGATATTTTAATCAGTCGATAAATTTTGTTGAAAATATAAAGTGTACTTTCTATAATTGATGTTGATTATTTTTTTTTTTTTATTTACGATTGAAGTTTGTTAGAAAATTTTCTCACAAATGTTTGTGTTCTTCTTTGTGTTGAATTGAAGTCACAATAGAAATTTTCTTCTACAATGACGTTGGCTAACCACATGAATCCTGCTTTTCTCAATGAATTTAGTAAAATGTATCTCTTGCTATTTAATCACTACCCGTCTTTCGCAGGTTTTCCACAAAAACTGAAATAAAAAATTTTCGTTTCAAATCTTCTATCGATGGAATAGACATTTTCTGTCAGATAAATTCCCATGAATATAAAATAATTAATTAAATTGAATTTTATCCTTTGAAATTCATAGAAAATTTTAAATAACTTGTTATTTTGTATAAAGCAAGAAAGAGTTATCCAGATTCTAAAACATTTAAATTCAAATTGAAGAATTGAATTTAGTCCCTCAATTTATTATATATTGTCTATTCAACATTTTGAAGATTAAGCCCACTCTGTTAGAATTATATATTTTTCAACAAGATTTTATCAGATTTTATCAATGCTTGCAGGAAGCCGATCAGTTTCAATTATTTTTATGAATATCATACTTTAGCTTCTTTAAAAGAAAATATTGGCAACACATAATATATATAATAAAAAAATCTATATGTAGGATACATAATTATAAATGTATTATAATATACATTTGACACAAGTTTATCATTTACTTTATTTTTCTGTTGGAAAAAAATAAAATTAGAATTCGATAAAACAAACAAATTGAACAAAATGAAAAAGCTAATTGCTATCGACTGTTCAATCAAATGTTTATCATTTTTCGATTCTGTTTTATATGATTTGTAATAAAAAAAATTCACTTACACAAAAAAATTGTCACTAAAAAATATAAGTATGGCTACTGACTTCCTACATTATACACTTTTATCAATACTTATTTTGTAATGATATTTGTTCTTTTAACTGGAATTGAATTAACAATTATGTATATGTTTTGCGAAGTTTAATTTTATAAACAAGTTACCTATAAGATTGACTCTTCAAAATTTTTTTTGTTTTGAAACAATTTTTTTAACGAAACTCTTTCAATCTTTTTTTGAACAGTTTTAAACCGTTAATCCCTTTCGGTGTCTACTGCAAACGTCTTTTCATAAGTAAAAAGTATTTACTATAATAAATTTACTATACTAAAATAAGCAAATGAAAAAAATCTTATTTATACTGGGTTTATACCGAAGTTTCAAAGTTGAATACGTATTAAATTTTTAGGTATTTTACTTTATTCTCTATTATGAATATGAAACATACCGTATACATATTAAGTACATTTATATTAAACAAAATCAATACACTTTAAATTAATACATTAACCGTTGTATATTTAATGTTTATCAATTTTGTCAAAAACTTTTATAACCATTCTTGCAACTACAATAATATTGTTATCTAATAATGATATTGCAATATGATAATATAAATCAGTTTCATTGAATTGTCAACGAAAATAATTTAGTTTATATTCTGATATTATTTTAACAATAATTCATATGTTTAACAAACCATTATAATAATGCAAGAAATCGTCTTAAATTTGCCGAAATACGCGAAAAGCCAAAGTTTTATGATGTTTGTTATATATATAAAAAGCAATGAAAATAATAGGTACCATTTTAAAAGCCAATTTCACGCGGGTCTGGAATTCGGCATAATAGGAAGTATCCTTTTTTGTTGCGCCTATAACTACCAGTTAGACGATAGGCAAGCTATCCAGCAATCGACTATCGTCACAGAATATAGGAGGATATTGTTTTTAGGTTGCGGTTTTACGCAGGACCCTCCTGGGAAATTGAGCCCCGAGTTTAGCTGGCAGCGCACTTGCCGCTCATTTATTACTACCGCTTCACCTCTGGGTGGCCAAATTTAGAAGCGCGGCCGACCTCGCATTTGAACGCATAACATCATCAAACCTGCCACAGATAGACATTTTCATTAAGCACGCATCGGGATTATTTCATCGTCATTGATGTGGTATTCATTCCCATTTTCCCCGCAAAGTTCACAATAATTGCAACATGTCATGTTCACATATATTATGTTTCACTAAGTGACATTAAATTAAGAGCTAAATTAACAAAGTAGCTCGTTTATCAGTAGGACTTTCAATTAAAATACTATTTTCGGTTTTGGGATTTATAATATCAACTATAACATGAATTTCGCGGTAAATCTATTTCTGTAAATATTTTTTGAACAAACAAATGATCTTCAATACATTTGTTTGCTTTTTGTTTTATTCAAATGATATATTTCAAGGTCAATAGATTTATATTGTGACGGTGATTACTTTGAGTTATATTGTCCGTAACGTCTCAAATCATCCGAACACAGAAGAAACAACCATTTTATAGATTTAATTCGATACGTCTTGAATTCTCGTGCAGAACCGATGCCAATTGTAACATAAAGCAACGTTAATCTTTGAACCTTTTACTCCGAACTTAAGTCATGTCGAGTGAAGGCCAAAAAAGTGTAGCTCGATCAGGACCATAATGTTCCGAGCTTTTCCAAACAAACCATTGATGTGACCTTTTTATGGCCAATTAACAGTCGTTCTGTTTTAACTACATAATTATAATAAAATTATTACAAAAATATGATTTTAACAAGACTCGCTGATTTAATGGCCCACAAAATGCGACTTATCATAGTGAAATTTAGGTTTTAGTGACGACAGATTGCTTCTTAGAAATTTGCCGAAGAAGACATTAGGGAGCACGGTTCCTCATTTTGCCAAGTTGCTACATCAGCATTTGTGTGAGCTGGGCCACTTCTCTTCCCTCCCCGTTATTGATATGAATGCACAAGCAATATTCAAGCCAAAAAAAAATGGCTTTGGCTACTGACGGAAACTCCTTAGAGACTTTAAATTTAAAAGAGAATGTGTCCATAAATGAATTTTGTACTTTTAAATTGCAGAATAAGACAAATAAAAGTCATACAAACTATTGCACATTTTGCATTTCAACGAAATTAATTGTTGATAATGTAATAATTGCAATAAATATTTCTTTGAATAAACTAAGATTTTTGGATTTTCAGTATTTTAAGAATGAAATTATAGGAGAAAATTGAAAAATAAAAAGATAAAATTGTTGGCCGAGGGGAAGAAGCATCTGCGAGGGCAAAATTTATGCACGAGGGTTAAATTTATGCCTGCGTAGAGTAAGATATTAATAATGGCGGTAGATCAGTACGAACAGATAGACCATTTTAATGTACAGACCGCGCAGACCTCACACAGGATCGCGCGCCCCTTTCCGTACTCCCAGCACCTTCTGGTCTTCCTCGGAGATGGAATCACAAATTATGTAGTCGCGTGTTCCACCACGTCATCTCTTTCTCGCCGCAGATACATCGGCCTTTACTTTGGCCACACAGTTCTAGCCGATAATTCATCTTAGCGTCAAAATGACAGTCTCGAATTGTGCACCTGAAATATTTCGTTTTGTTCCTTCAAATTTATTAGCAAACTTGTTCATTCAAAAATTGAGATCAAATGGGAGTAGGGGTGGAACATTTTACGAAATTGCTGACGTACTTTGCAATTTGCATCCTTAATTTGCGATTTATTGTTGGTCTTTGGCCAATTTTGTATTATCACCAGTTTCTTGCTCTTTTTTTTTCTCAACTTTAAGATTCTCTCCGGACTTCTTGTTTATTCCCGTGTATTTACGTTTCTTTTTTCGTCACAACCCCTCAGCAATAAGCAAAGTGCAATTCAACAGAATAGCGACGATTTGCAACCCTCTTTTTCATAGATGGCATTGTTATTTCTTACATCCTTTTCTCTGCTTTTGTCTCGCTTTTTTTTTCGTTTTAGATAACGTATTGTTCAAACAGGTGCCCTACACTTTTCGCTACGTGCTTTCAAAGTGTAACGAACATTATAAGAAAGCACTTTAAAGAATCAAAAACCTGATTGTTTAAAAATTACTTTCCAAATTTAGCACGATTAGTCGTATATAATATCTTAATATTGGAATTAAGCCAGATTGCAAAAGCTAAATGTGAAATATATGAATAATTAGAATAGAGATGTAAATGTCTATTTAATCTGATTTTTGTATATAGATTTTGTTATGCAATTTTATTTATATCCATAATTGAATTACGAGAAAATGTTCATTCAAAAAACATTAATAAAATAAGAAAATTACATTAAATGTAAAAAAGCCATTTGAATAATATGAACATTTTAATTTGTTTATAGCATAATTATGCAAGTTTTGTGTTACCTCGTTTTCAAGTATTTTGCGTTAATACTCATTGTTGTAATGCCTTCGTTTATGCAAAATATGAAGAAACCTCAACTGCGAACTAATTAATGAAAAATACATGGAAGAGAACATTATTATCAAATTACATGAGCTAAAATGTAATAAAAAAAGAACTTGATTAAACACTAAACCGAGCACTAAACAAATGTTTGTAAAACTGCTTTTCTCTCGAACCGCTTTTTCAACTTTTAAATTAATTATCACAAAAAATTCCTAATTCATGAAACCAACTTTTACATTAAATTATTGAATGAACAATTTTTAAACATTATTAAGGTTTAAAGTTGTTTGAAAAATGAAAGTAAAAATATAACAGAAAAACTGAGTTGCAGATGCCAGGCAATTTCAATCGCATCTGTTCTATATTTATGAAAAAATACATTTATCGATATAATATCTTGATTTAGTATGATGTACGGTTAATCTTTTGTCCAAAAAAGTACGAATTTTATGGATACAAAGCCTAGTCCATGTATGAAGTACTATTACATTGAAGCTACTAATTCAAGCGTGGAAATACTCATCGCGTATTATCCATATCGATTATATCGTAATATGTGCTTTAATAAGTGGCATGGGCCAGCCGAATAATACATGACATAATAATGGATAGCGATTAGCAAACATATTATGCCTAAGGTAAAATATGTACTCTAAAATCGACCCCTGAAAAGTGGAAACCCTTCGGTTCCAAACTTCGGTCCAAGTGGAAAATACAAACTGCACACAAGAAGGTTTGCAAATACATTATCTTATAAAGCAAAATGTAAACAGAGATAAAACAGACACTCCTCAACATATCAAAATTGGTTTATTTTATTAGAGCAATTTCTTTTTCACAAATTGATATTCAAACAAATCTGCTCTCAAATGAAATGTAATAAAAACAAAATAATACATCGCACAAACGTAGACATGAAAAAAAATCAGATTTGACATCAATCAAAGTTTGATGTCAAATAGCATGGTGAAGATAATAAAAAAAAAGTTTGAAATTACTGACTAACGAACTTAAAAGGTATAGTTGGTTGTGTTTACTATTTAATAAAGCAAACAGCTCAGTCGTTAAATACAATGAAATACGTGCCATTAAATACGGTTGACCTATATATTTAGCGCCAGAACACAATTGTTTTGCTCCGTTACTTGGATAGATACGGTACACTTGAAGCGAAACGTGATCCTGTGCTGCAAAAGCACCTTACAAAATAAACCCTGCTCTTAAAGATACAAATAAACGTGCCACTCGAGGTAAAGCACAGTGCAGGAGAAAAACAAGACGAAGCAAAACAATTCACGAAACACGCCGGTACTCATCCACATCCTACGCTCTCGTTGTATTTATTTCGCATCCTTCCGGAGAGTCCTCCGTTCGGAGGAACACGTGTACCACGAATGAAGGGACGACGACAAAGAAGCGGAGACGCCGGGCTAAAAAGCACTTGAGATATACGATCTAATAATTCGCTTCTAAACATCGCTAATTGCGATGTTGATCCCCTAAATCTTGGACGTGTGTGCGCTCCCTTCGAAAAACTCACTTCCAGGGATTCATTTCATTTATTTTGCCTTTCATGTTGCTCAAATATACAATTTTCAGAGATAATATTGAGCAAGAATTGTATATATGTATTAACAAAATCTTCCTTCATAACATGATCAATTTTCATCTGCTTTGTGGATATCTTTTATTGATATTTAATTCAATTTGTCTTAACTGTAATAATAAAAAGAAACAAAATTATTATTAATTGTATATTACAAATTAATTTTGCATTTAATATTACATTTATGTTCAAATTATTGATGAAAACTTAATATAATAACAGATAGAATGTATTCATTATGCAGATTGGAAGAAAATTTTTATCTCTACATAAAATAACGAGAAATAAAACTAGAAAATACATCAAAGTCATCATACATTGAGTATACAAATTATATAGTGTTAAAAAAATTAAGTCATCGTGCCAACTTTAAAAGTAAATTTTGCACAAAATAAATATTTTGTTTCTACATGTTTTTGTATTTTATTTAAAATTCTTCAAGTCTTAAATTTTATACATGAATTTATTTATGATAAAAAATAACAAAAAAATATTTTTACACAGTAATTTTAATTTCTATTATTATTTTTTTTTTTTTTTCATTTTTGAATATGCATTTATATTTGAATATCAAGTATAAATTCTTTTAATTTATCTCTTTAATTTGTACCCCAAAGCCCCTCTACGTCTTTAAGCAATTTTAACTTTTAACGTCCAAAAAATAAATCTTTAATATTCAATAAATATTCAAATACCTTCTCATGCAAAATGTTGTGTACCTTACTTGTTTTAAATTGACTACGAATTGTGCATAATAAGGAATAAACTTTCTTAATTAACTAGCGTCAAAGCAAGTTTTTCATTTTAAACTGTTGGACGTACAAAGCGACCGCGTGAAATTATAATGCATGCGCTGAAAATATATATGCAAGAATAATTATTTTGTTCGATTTTCGCGCATCATTATGTTGCAACCGGGCTCTTAAGTGTGGTTAAATAATAATCCAAAGAACTCAAGTGTATCTCGCAATAGGAAAACTCAGCGCACAAATATCGTTTGGTTAGCGGGAACAGTAGCCATTTCGTTTGAATTATTAAAAAGCCCGTGTGAGGCTAGAAAGACTCACTGCGGAAGTAATTCCATACATCTTACAGCACGTGCTATACACAGACTTAGAGTCTTCGCGTTACACACGCGGAATTATGTAGCATCATGCTTTCGTAAAAATGCAAGACCATTTCACGCTGACGATTTATATGAATATACCTCACCGCGCAAAACTGTTTGCTTTTTATAAGTTAATTGAAAGTGTGATTATTTTTGAAAGTTAATACGATTCATTCTCTGAAAAGCTATTGAATTTTAGCCCTAAATAGCTTAAACCTTGATATAAATGAATTTGCAACAATTTTATTTAAATCCTGAGTATCTAGATAATTGTTTTTGTTTCTTGTGTTGTTAAGTTAATTTGTGCTACATTGGCAAATTATTTTAAAACAATTGTGCTTTTACAATTGCATTAAAGAAATAACAAGGTGTCGATCGTTGCATTGAAAAATTTGAGTTGTAAAGCTAATGAACGCAGTTTCTCGGACAAGCACTGTGTAAATCCGACATAACTGTAAATATGCCGCCAATGACACGCGGTCATCGAGTCTAACCGAGTGCGTAAATAAAATGCAAGTGCGTCAAGTTTTGCGACACATTTTATCGTATGCTCAATAACATTTGCAAATAGTGGACGACAGTAATATAATAACATTGATTTTTTTTAAATTTAGTACTAATATTAAAAAAAAGAAACAAAAAAAAAACTTTACTTAATATCTTTAAATTATCCACTCTTATAATATTGCATATATTATCATAAAATTGTTATCAAAAAAATAAATTATATTATATTTAAAGTTTATTAATTGGAACTTCAAATTAAAGAACACCTACACAAATAAATTTATATCCTATATTACGCACTTTAATCACGGCATTTATTAATCTAGATTATACAATTCGCCGTCAAGGTCCAATTTAAAATTTCTTGATGAACATAATCGTAACAGGTAAATAAATATCGGCACATCAAAAAGAGACGTTCAAAAGGATGAGACAGACAATTCATTGCGCGTAGACATCTTATCTTTTGCCCGAGAAAGGGGAGTGACATCAATAATGCCGGCTTATAACGAGACGCGGAAGAATCTTCCGAACTCGAAACTTCACGTTCATCTTTAATTAAAAGTTGTTTCTTTTTTTCAAAAAGTTTACTCGTTTACTCATCAATATTATTTATAAAATATATATTTACAATGGCAAGATCTTCATTTATATTGCTGCATCCTTTATTCTTGTTTGACTGTCTTACAAGACCAAACATTACAAAACGTAACTTGCTATTAATACAAGATAAATAAATGTATTAATAAAAAATGTTGTTATAAAAAGAAAATACTTAAGAAAAAAATATCTTGTTGCTGCAAATAAGTACATTAACTTTTAATATTTTAAAAAAAAATGTATACATAAAATATAAAAAAATTTTAATTCGTTCTTTCATAAATTAAATTTATAATGTATGTTCAACTAACAATAAAAGAATAAAGCAATGATAACAAAGATATTGAGGTAATGGATTTTATTTTATTTTTAACGAGTAGTATTAAACAAAGTTTAATTCAAGTAGTTAAAATAATGAAAGTTTATTTTCTGTACAAATTTTTATCTTAGCTCTGAAATTTGGGTATAAATCGCGAAATGCATTACAAAACATAAACTCCTGCACCTTTCAATACTTTTGTAGGTAAAAAAAGTGCGCATTTTTGGATTATTTTCTAGTAAAGTTTTGACAAACAATCTGTAGTATCTGTAAACTTGGAATGGTACATTATATTTTAACAAAATTAAGACCTTAGATATAGAAAAAAAAATGACAAGCAAGGAAATATTTTAGAAGTATTACATATAAAAACAAATAAACTATTAACAAACAAAAGTATACTAAGAATCTTAGTGAAGTTTATGAGGTTTTATTGCAGACTTAAGTTATCCGCTAGATAATCTTTACATTAAGTTCTTGCAACAAATAACATAACCAAGTTTGTTTCATAATTAAACATAATTGTAAGGTTCTTCTTTTTCTTATAATTTCATCAAAAGAGAGCAATTCTATATTGATTTCTCATAAATAAAATTATAACATAACTCCATAAGTATTAGCATTATTTTTCAATTTTAAATGAATTTTAAAATTTGACATGTAAGTGTTTCTAGTGAGTTAAAAAAAACGTGGAAAAATTGCCAGAAAATGAAAGAAAAATAAAGGACAACAATTAAGATTTTTATCCCTCATTACCACGACAATAAAAAAGTGAAAATTAAAATATACAAAACATAAAATTAGACATCTTAATTTTTGTATATATTAATAAATAATTTTGTAACAAAGATGGATTAAACTAATCACTTTAATACAAGTGATTATAACGTATATTTTACTAATTAAGTTAATGTGTTAACAAAGGTAGTCAGCAAATCGCGGCTCCACATTACAAGCTGCAGTAAATTAAATCTTAAAATTGAAGTATCTTAATGAAAATGCAATTACTTTGTAAACTCAACAAATGATTTTGCTTAAAATATATACCGTAAATATATTTGTTTAAATTATAATAATAAAGTTGAATATATGCTGAATAAAGTTAGTTCAAACAGAAAAGAGTGAAATTGGAAATTAAAGATAAATTCAATTCAGGAATAATGTACGTAATGCAAACGTAATGTTAAAAATAATTATATAATTTTCTTTTTTGAACTTTTAACTTAAATTTTAATCAAGCCAAATTTCTGAAATAGTTTGACATTTTTGATCTAAAAGTTTATGCTTTTCAGTGATTTTGAATTGTAAATGAGGGAAAATTGGTTTTGTTTCATCCATTGCCATAATGCAAGTCGACGAATTTGACTAATGTAAAGCTCTGAGTGCAAACCCTTATTGCAAGTAATAAGTGCATTGCAGTTTTCACTTTCCCCATATACACAGTGTGCCTGCAAATCTAAGTATGTTTACTGAATCGTTTCACTAAAGTCACAACCATTCAAACAAAGACTGGTTGACACACAGCGCTCGTCAGTGGCCTTTTAGATAAGCCTCCAACTTTATGTCGTACAGTTCTCCGGACTCAACTTTTTTCATTGTGAGCGCATTTTTTATCATATATTATGTTTGTTTCCGTTCAAGTCAAACAATTTCAGTAAAAGTTGAAACGTTTGTAATTAAAATTACAAAATGACAATAAGAGAAGTTGTTTTCATTGAATTTCAACATGATCAATTCAACGATTTATTTACGAGTTTTTTTTTCCGAAACAAAGGAAAAATCATAAGCTTTTAAGAGAACTACGAGATAAAAATTGTTCAGTATAACAATGGAAATATCTATGAAATTTATTTATAATGCGGTTTGTTTAATATTTCTTCAAGTTAAATTTTGCTCATTGAAATTTATTTTATTATTATAATATAAACTAGAAATGATACTTATTTGTATAAATTATTAGCTTTAAAGCTTAGAGTTAGGAATGTTAATAAGTTAAGAAACTTAGAGTTATGAATATAAATTGTCGGTTAAATGAAGTTAATGATTTAGAATAATGTGTGCAGTTGAAATGAAAATGTTTAGCACGAAATATTACGAACTTAAATTTAAAAATTAAAAGCAATTAAACAAATGAATTGAAGTACATCTAAACATTTTTTAAAATTAATTTTCAATACAAATTTCGTTTTATGCATAAAATTTGTTTTTTTTTTTATATTTGTGACACCGAAATACATTGAAATTTGTAGACTTGTTCCCAGTTAAAATTCAGCCCAAATTAAATTGTGCAAGATGTAGGTTTCCCACAATTCTTGCGATTCTACATTGAGTTCGAGTGACTTTTCATTAAGTTTCATACATTTAATATAGATTAAAATGAATTATAAGAACGTTTTATCTTTAATAAAAGAACTCTCTCGCAATTGTTGATCAATTTTTTAGATAAGTATTGTCTGAGCATATTAGACCATATTTATATCTTGAATTATTTTCTACTTTACTGATAAGAAGCAGATTCTTTATCCTATTATTATATTTTTACTCGTGTATTGCACATCTTGACGAATAAATAGCTTTTCTTGCGTAGACCAAATAACGAGCGCAAAAACGCGAAAAGTTTTCATCCGCTTTATAACTGACGGGCAGAATAAGACCCTAATCACCGTTATAATAACTGTACGATTAATGAAAAATGTATATATTAGCCCAAACATGTACGAATCAAGGTAAATACAAGACAGAAAATAATAACTTCGCAACGTGAAAAAGTATTGAAAAACGGTTCAAAGAGAGAAAAACGTACATATACTTTTTACTGTTTTTACTCAACTTCTTAATTATTTTACGCTCATATGAATAAACTTTCAAAAGCATTATTATCAACTTAAAAATTATGAGATTATTAAGATTTTTTTTATTTTCTGTAAGCAATATTTAAGA
This sequence comes from Idris sp. 1 HC-2018, assembly GCA_022817325.1. Taxonomy (NCBI): domain Eukaryota; kingdom Metazoa; phylum Arthropoda; class Insecta; order Hymenoptera; family Scelionidae; genus Idris; species Idris sp. 1 HC-2018. The sequence continues at coordinate 1,203 of JABFPM010001023.1, read as the reverse complement.
ATGTTGCGCACCTGGAAAATCTGGAATACCTGAAAAAGACAGGGAATTGTTTTGACCTGGAACATTCAGACAAATGTCAGGGAATTTGAAAAAATGGCAATTTTTGTGTTTGATAAAGTATTTTTTGATAAAGTTTCAATATAATCTACTTCATATTTTTTCCTATTCAACCGAATCTAGAGTCATTTTAATAGGATCTTTAACCGAATCAATAGTGATATTGATAATTGTATCAAAATGTAATATCTTAACTATGTAAATTAGATTAAATATATGTCTTTTAATCGGTTAAAAATATTTTTTATTGTCAAAAATGACCTGGAAAAAAATTTATTCTGGATCTGGAATATCTGGAAAAGGCAGGGAATTTGAAAATTCCAAAAACACAACAACACTGAAGAATAAATAATGACGTTTGGAAAATTGTATTCGCATGTTACATGCGTAAAACATGCATTGAATTCATGCATGTAAAGGTACCGTAATTTTTAAGTATCTTTTTTTTTCATGTGTGTTACATGCATGAATTCTACAGATGTTTCATGCATGTGTATTTTTCCAAGCGGATACCTTTAAAAAAATTTATGTGGATTGTAGTTCATGTATGTTTTTTTTACAAACAAAAATTATACATGACAAATTCGTGGATTATTTATTGACCATGTATGGAAAAATTGAATTTTTTCATGGGTATTAAAAACATTCAATAAAAAAAAAAATTTGTTTTTAGCAGGCACTATTTAAATGATTTTATTATTAAATTTAATGAAATATACCGTTTTTTATATAAATTAAATTGAATAATTATATTTCAAAGAGATAAACGTGAATTTAATAAACTCGTAAATATCGCTTTTAAAAACTGTGACCATCGTTTTCCGCGGAACAACGAAAAGGCAATAAAACGCATACAATGGCATATTTCCAATTCAAAGCCAAAATTTGTAACAAAATATTTCGCCAACAATTCATATTACACGAAAAATCAAAGAATATTGCGTGGAACAGAACAAAAATATTTCATTACTTTATAAATTAAACTGAAAAAATAACGCAGTTAGTAAATTATATAACATATATAATAACTACGAATAAGAAAAAAAATTTAACTAAATTGTAAATTTGCAAATTTACATGTAAAATTTTGCATTCAATTTTTTACAAATAAAAATGTAAAGTTCTTATGTTCATTGATTTCAACAC
>JABFPM010001022.1:0-13697 GCA_022817325.1 Idris sp. 1 HC-2018 | reverse complement strand
GCAAATCTTACGAACATTTTCCATTTTTATACTTACACTTTAAGATTTCACGAAAGAAGCGATAATTTCAAAAGAGCGCGCATCAAATTTTACTCGTAATTTCTCGTATTCACTAACTTTCTCATGCTTTGAATCTTGTTCCTAAGCTGAAAAAATAAAGATTTTTTTATAAACCTATTTTTAAAAATAATTTTGTAACGCATATTTCTACGAATTTTATACACGCAATTTGAATAATCAATACGCTAAGATTTTTTCTTTAAATCGAGGTTATCTCGTATCACAATAAGGACATTCTTTTGTGAAATCTACCAACTTTTTATACTTGCACTTTGGAATATATTGGCTAAAAAATATTGTTACAAAAAATAAATAGAAAATAAAATAAAAATTAAATACAATGAACAAAATAATTTGTTAATAAAACGTCAAAAAAATTGTATTACAAAACATAAGCTTATTTACGTGGTTTAATGTGCTGATGATATTAAAACAATAATATAATGTAATTTTGTTTAATATTTAAAAAAAGTTTGTGATCTTGGAATTTAAATAAAACTTTATGACTGAATTTGTAAAAAAAGTTTAGAAGGTCATTTAATATTCTAAATAATCACTGTAATTTTATGTTCCTTTTTACGATTTTTTTTTTTTACATTTTATACAAATTTGAACTTTCAAAGTAGTTAAATTTATTTGTCATAAGCACAAAGCAACAAGTGCCTTTCTATAAGTCTTTGTATTTGATAAAGAAATTTGTTATACAGTTTGAAAAATTGCATTTGTAAATATCAGAAAGAAAAAAATTGTGATTCATATTTGCGAAATAATATTTTGTTTAACGACTTATTCAAATGATATTGAGTTAAATAATGTACTTCGTTTTTTTGCGTTTTGAATGTTCTTACAAGCTTTTCATATTGAATATATGAGCAACGGAAAATAAATATCATATATTTGAACGTATGTTTGTACTTGATAAGTGAAACTATATCATATGTAAAAACTATGTTGTAAAAACCATTTTTCTATTCGATTACAATAAACACTCGTGAAAGTGAAGAAGAAAAATATACTATTCATGTATAATTTTGATTAATAAAATTTTCATTTTTTGTTACACTGAAAAGAATTTTCCACCTGAAATGAATTTTTAATAAATCCCATGATGGTTTCCTTGTTTTTTCATTTATTAATATTTAAAGTTGTATATTTTTTTATAACAGTTGTTTCACTTTAAATTATACAAATTAAAAATTTAATATAATTAAATTGGATTGTTTTAATAAGATTATTCTACAACTTGAAATATTGATAACATTATCACAAAAATTAACATTGATTAAAGATTTTGTAAAGATTCTTTATTCTGGTTACATTTTGGAATTTATCTAAATTCCAAATTAAGACTTTAATTTTAAACTTAGTATGATATATTTTTATAGAATTATATTAACTAAGTTTGGTGTTATTATTTAATACCAATACATTTAAGTAATTGAGTCAATTTAATTATTTTGCAATTTTATAAATTTACAGTAACATATACATTTTTAATTGTTATTTTTATTTTCAAACTATTTCCAAATTCAAATTTTAGAATTTTATTTTATTATTAATAAATAACAAAACGTTTTATTTGATTATTAATTATTATTATTATCCTAAATATAATTTTTATTTTTGACGTATTGAGTACATAATTGTTTAGATTTGCTTAGGATATATATATTCTTTTCTTAATACAATTAATGTAATAAGATTATACTAATAAATTATTCTGTACATAAAACCCTACATGTGTAGTCAAATTAGACTTAAATTGTTTTAAACTACGGGCCCAATCTTGGTTTGTAGTTCTAGGCCAAACTAGATCGTTCAATTAATGTCACAGGTCAAGTTATGATAGGATTATAACAAAATGATTTTTCTAAAAGTAATACAGTTAATTTTTCATTTGTTTATTTAAGATTAAAAATATTGCAATTTTAATCAAATATTGTTAACGATTATGGAACGAAAGGTAAGTGCAAATTTAAATTGTTCTTAAACTAATAGAATAAAAAAAAGCCAATTTTGGAATGAAATAGAATTTGGTATAGAATATATTTAATTTTATTTATTTTATTTATGTATAATTTTAAAAAATACGAAAAATCTGGACAATTTATAAAAATAAAGAAAAATATTCATTTCACTGAATAATACGACGAAAAGTACTTTTTATTTCTAAATAACAAATTAATTTTGATTTCATGCAATACAAATTTATTTTTGTAATAAATATAAAAGTATCAATTGGTCTATTTTTTCTAGAATTAAAGATGCTATATAATCGAGAGTTCAATAAGTTAACCAAGTCGTTTATTATAAAATTATTACAAAAAAAGACATTTATTCATTGATGATTCATCAATGATTCAGTGTTTTTTGCGTTGCAAATTTGTGATTGAAAAAAAAAAATCTGTTTTTTTATTTTTCGATAAATGATTTACAAAATAACTACTTTCATAAAAAACTGATATCTCAATCAAAAAAGATTAAAGATGAAAATCTATAGAATTCACATGAAGAAAAATAAAAGAAAAAGTATCATATATTTTACACCAAAATGTTGCATATGAAACTGATTTATTATCATCAGACTGCTTATCACACATTTGATAATTGAAAGAAATCAGTGTAACGTTATATTGTACAGTTTGTTAAGTTTATGGTACTTAAACCGCATTAAAGATTATTTAATCGAATGTTGATTCTTCAATTGAACAAATCTTTTAATATACATACATTTATTTTTTTTTGAGAATTCTAATACGCAAAGACTATCAAACTAATTTTTAATATCACTTCTTATTCACAGGTCAATGGTCGTTATAACATTAACAAGAAATACTTAGAAAACAGATTAGCTAGAATAAATTCAAAAGCATAAATCCTATTGCCCGAAAATATGCGTTCTATCAAAATCTAATAATAAAAAACAAGTCTTATCGCTTATTATAAATCATTTTCAGATAAATTCAACCGGAAGTGAGTGAAACCCTTCTGTGAATAGAGTCCAAATCTCACATTCATTAATTTGTTTATTTATCTTCGAAGCCCTGACCCATCAACCTCAATACTTGTCATATAATTACAATCGAACAAATAAGACAAAAATGTCTTTCGTCAAAATAATATACATTTTTTACATCCGTATATTACTATGAATCTTCAAAAATATTTGTAAAATAAAATTACATTTACTTGCTTGAAGTACTATTTTATGTTACCCTTTTATTTTGTATACAATAATTTTTTTTTTTAGAATTTGTTTATTTCAGGTAAAAGCCCATTGGAAGTTAAAATTGTTATGTTTATAATGATAATGACGAAAGATCTAAGGGTCTTTGGAGCAAGAGCAGTTATCTTATCAGGGTCGACCTTTTGGCCCCCGTATTTCGAGCGACGCAAGGAAAGTAGAAACTTTGGATGCTGTTGAACGATCCCATTTGCATGACGTGCGTCGTCAGAACAGGAAACACTTATTTAGTGCATGGTGAACAAACCCTGCGCGTACTCAAACGTTCTTCAACAGTCTGCCGTGCTACAAAGTGATTTTGCTTGTGATTTTCTTGGATCACCTTAAAGAATAAGGGATGATGAGCAGTGTTACGTGACTTGTAATGTCCACGCGAATTATAATGCGGATCCTTTTCCTCGGGCTTTGGGTCCTGATTTTTGGATACCACGTCAGAGGAGGTAACAACACAAAATAAATTAAATTTAGACACAAAAAAATAATAATAATACTATTTTTAATGTTTTATTTTTTTAAATTTTATTTGTGCACTTATCAATATCCGTGACATAAATAAGATTATACAAATGGTCAAGTTTCAATTGACAGATTGAAATGCATGACAGAAACAATTGTTGTATCCCTGAACAAACGAGATGAATAAGTGCTCATAATTGTCTCCGACATATTAGTTTGATATTTTTTACTCTATTATATTTGCAAATAATTTTATTTAAATCGTCATTAACTAAAACTCGTATAATTAAAGCTGATAGAGAGTAATTGCGAAATTTCTCTTAATCTTTATAAAACTATATCAAGTAGATTATTTTTGAACTTTTAACGGTCAAGTTTCAGTTGAAAAACAAAAATTATTAATTACAGAAGTCATCAGTGATCCATCACTATGTGGTCGCACAAGGTGTCAGGGTAAGAAAGATTTAAAATTGATAAAAAAAAGTTTTTTTAATTTCTTTATTTACAAAATTGTACACACATAGTACCCCTGGAACGGAAATTCAAATACGCCGAAGGAACTGTCTACAAGTACAATTACGTGGTGAATGTCAGCACGAATCTCGGCGACCACAACAAGCACGAAGAAAACCCCCTGCACCTGGACGCCACAGTTTTTCTCGTCTTCACGAGTCCCTGCGAAGGCAAGATACGGCTCAAGGACAGCGCTCTCAGTCACAACCGCAGCGCCCCGGAAGTCGATGAGAACTTTCACTCGAGTTTGGAGAAGTTTGACCTCCGATTTGCCTTTGACGATGGCCAGGTACAAAAATAGAATTAAAAAAAGCAAACATTACCTAGATAAAAATAAACAAACAATAGTAAAAAATAAACTTTGTTGTAGGTTCGCGAGGTCTGCGCGGACCCGCGTGAAGAGGTCTGGGTGCTGAACATAAAGCGGGGGATCCTGTCGATGCTGCAGAACACAATGAAGCGCTTCGACGTGGACCGTCGCAGCACCGAGCTCGACGTGAACGGCATCTGCGAGACCAGGTACCGGCTGTACGAGGCCCACAAGACCAGTTTAGTGATCAAAAAGTGGAAGAACCTGGAGAGCTGCTCGCACAGCGGCAAACAACTCACGATGGTGCAGTCGACCCCCTACCGGAGCCCGTTGTCCCAGGAGCGCACCCTGCGTAAGCCGTTGATAGGCTCGTTCAGCGAGTGCGACATCACCGTCGACCACAACGTCTACGAAAAGGTCGTCTGCGTGGACTCGCACCGGTTGCATCCGCTTTCCATCGGCAGTACTTCCGGCGTACGTGCAGACTTTCGCTCGCAGATGGAGCTGCTGTCGGAGGACCCGGACAGTGATATATTTGATGAGTCCGAGCGGGAGGAGCAGGAAGAAGGCTACGACGAGGGACTTCCGGTTTATCAGATGAAGGTTCGTTTTTAATTTTAGTTTATTTTTGTATTTATTGTTATTATTTATTTAAATAAATTCATTTAGAGGAGCAATTTGCTGTTTGACCACACAAGGACTCTTAAGGCCGTTACCGGGGAGGAAAATTCGTCAAAAGAACTTTTAAAAAGTTTGTGTGGATTAGCTGACCAGGTTGGTGAACTGAAGCAGAGTTTTTCCGACAAGTTTATGAAGCTGGTGCACGCGCTCAAGTGGCTTGACTATCGGTCATTGCTGGAACTGTATCAGGGGGCTGATGAGATCTGTGGTACTGGAAAGTATGGAATTTATTTTCTTGTTGGAAATCTTAATTTAGTTTGACTTTAACCCATTTCTGGCCAAACCATTAAAAAACCTTTTATTTGCCAAATTTGTGGTGCGTTTCTGCACCAACGGCCAAAATCGGTTAAATTAATTTGACTTTGATTTAATTAATTTCGGATTTACTTTTAGGAAGCACATCGTTGAAACATTGTCGTACATCCAGAGCAACGGTGCTGTAACTCTGATGAAAGATTTGATATTGGACAAAAAAGTGAACAGTGACATAATAAATAGTTGGGTCACGGCGTTTGCGATGATCCCCAGACCAGACAAAGAAACTGTAAAAGCAGTTGCTCCGATTTTAGAGTTCCAACACGAAATCCCCGAGGCTCAGTTTATTCTCAGCTACTCGGCGATGATACACTCATTTTGCATCAATTCTCCGGGATATGACTGTTCTAATCTGGAAGAGGTTTCTAAATTCTTGTCTTATTTGGAGATGAACATTGAGAAAGGCTGCTCCAGACGGTATCACGAATTTGACGAACTCAAAGCGGTAAGCCAAATTCATTGACATAAAAAAGTAACAACAAAAAGTTGTATACAATATTTAAAATAAACATGTTTTTAGACTTTGGAAGCACTTAAAGCCGTAGGAAACATGGGAATAGAAACAAAAACCCTCACCGAAAAGCTGCATACCTGCACAGATGACACCAGCGGTTTTGTGTCCATCGAAGTAAAAATCGCAGCAATCGATGCGCACCGCAGACTTGCTTCTTGCGACAAAAATCGGGATTACTTTTTGAAACACTATCGCAACGATTCTTTGGATTCGGAAATTCGTATTGCTTCGTATTTACAGTTGATGCGGTGTCCAGATTACAGTATCATTCGTACCATTAAGTACACTTTAAAAGAAGAAGAAGTCAATCAAGGTATATATTTAAACTAGTTTCCCTACAATTAACTTTTATTTATAACATTTAATTTTGTCAATATATCGCAGTTGGTTCTTTTGTTTGGAGTCACCTGACAAACCTTCTTGCCTCATCGTCGCCCGCCCGAATCGAAATCCAAAGTCTCTTAACCGACCACGACCTCGGCGACAAATTCAACAGCGACATCAGAAAATTTTCCCGCAACTATGAGAACTCCTTTTTCTCCGAGGAGTACAATTTCGGTGGCAGCTACCAGAGCAATTTAATTTTTTCCACCAAATCGTACATTCCCAGAACGGCTATGATGAACATCACTCTGGACCTCTTCGGGGAGTCAGTCAACGCTTACGAGGTGACCATGCGAACCGAGGGTCTCGAGTTTTACGCGGAGAGTCTGTTCGGACCGCACGGTCCCTTCGGCAGCGAAAAAATGGGCGGCCATTTCAAACGCTTCCTCAGGTACTTCCGTTCGGCGGACGACAGCTACTGGAACGACGTGAAGGGTCTGCCAAACGTCATCGAGAACAACTTTGAGAATCCGCGGATAAGTCTGGGTTACAAGATTTTCGGAAACGAACTCAAGTTCACGATTTTAAATGGAGACGAGGACATCCGCTCGACCTTAAATAATTTGAATCCCTGGACAAAAATCAAACAGATTTTGTCGGGCAAGGAGATTCACTATGAAAATACTGCGGTGATTTTGGACTCGTCTTATGTGGTTCCCACGTCGGTTGGTCTGCCGGTTCGGTTGGACTTGACTGCTTCGGCGGCTTGTAATTTTAAAATTGCAGGTTTATTGAACAGTGACAACATTTTTGATCTTGGGGAACTGGACTTTGTGGGCAGTATTATACCCAGGTAATAATTTGTATTCAAAAAATAAAATTGAACATTTACATTTTATCTAAAACATTCATTTTGTTGTTCAATTTTTAGTGTAAGTGTGGACATAAGCGGATCAATGACTGTAGATGCATTTTATAAGACTTCCGGGATCAAACTGAGAACCAACATTTATTCGTCCGGAGCAGTGGAGGCTCGACTGAATATTAAGGGAGTCCAGCTGGTGCGTTTGAGCATAAGTTTGCCCAACGACAAGATGGACATGCTGTCTTTGCGATCGGACATTCTTTTTATTCGCAGAAATGGAGCGGAAATGACGGAACGAGCTCTGGGATATGCGACAGAGTCCAAAGATTTTGAGCGAAAATTTTCGCGAAGCATGATCAGCAACACTACCTGCAGCTGGTCCGCGCTGGACCGGCTGATAGGTCTCAAACTCTGCACCGATTACTATTTTCCGAACGTCACCAGAAATGCCAACGCAGTTTCGTTTATACTCAGCGGACCTACGCTGTTCAAAATATCATTAATTAAGGCTGATTTAACAGCTAAGAGCTATTTGTTGGAGTACAAGTGGGACAGAACTACTGTAATAACTTGTTTTTACAATTTTATTTTGGTACATATTTTTAATTCTAAAATCAGTTTGCTGATATTAATAATTTTTTGCAGAACAAAAGTGTCATTAGAGCAGCCTTTGATACTCCTGGATCGCAGCTGCAACGCGAGCTCAGCGCCACTCTGACCTTTGACGTGAAAAACAACAATGTCACTCTGCTCTTGCAGTCTGCGGGAAACTCCTTAATAGCCAAAGGTAATTTTAAACTTTCGTTTGATTCAAATTGTATACTGAGTTTTATTTTGTTTCACATTAGGTACTTACAAGAGAACTGACGACGAAATTTTTATCGACGTTGGTCTGGACATTAAGGGGACCAAACATTTGGACGCGAGTATAGGATATTCTAGAAAAAAGGGAGCATATGGCTACACCTATACACCCAAACTGTACATAGCAATAAACAGCGAGAGAGTTGCTGAACTTTCTGGTACAAACCGAAAATAACAATCTAAATAATTTTATAAAATGTTTTCACAACATAAATTAAATTAATTTAATTAATGTTACAAATTTTTGTAGGTACTGTTCGTAACCAGCACAAATCCAACATATCCCAATGCGAAATCCAGCTGACTTTTGAAACCAAAAGAGTTTGGAGCCGAGTCCTCGGTTATATAATGAAAAAAAACACCAGCATTGAGAGTAATATCAGAGTCGAATACCAACTACAAAAGATGCCAAAAAAAGAGTCTCTTCAGCTGGAAGTTTCTCTGACCAACCGCTCGACCAAGACCATGACCTCTCGTTCAGCCAAAGTGGAGCTTCACTCCACGGCCTATCCCAAACTGAACTCCATAATCTCTGCGTGGTACCAACAGGCTCTCGGTCTCCTGGAGCTCCGCGTCGAAGTGAACTCGAACCCTCACCTAAAAGACGAGCGTCACAAGCTCACCGCAAAATTCGTCACCGCCTACTCGCGAGCCTACTTCCACAACCCTAGGGCAAAAATCAGTGTCGATTTTTCCATCACCAAACCTGTACAGAATCTGGACATCCAAGTGGGCGTGCACCACACTTCCGTCGGCATCCACTCGAAAACAATATTCCTGGTGCGCTACGCCCCAACCAAGGAAATCATTTTAATCGTCACCACGAATATTCCTAGAACAGCCTTGTTCGCCATCGAGGCACACGCAAATCTCACGATTCCGAATTTCAATTCAATGTTAATTAACCTGAGAATCAACGAGAGGGCGCGTCACGAGTACGACCTCGACTACTCTGGCACCTGGTTCAGCGGTCACAACATAACAGGTCGTGCAAATTATATTGACAAGTCTAATGCCATAGCTATGAGTCACACTTTGAAAATGCTTTTAAAATCTCCGAGCTTTTCCCAAGACGTGTTATTGTACGGCAAATTCCATCAGGATATCAGCAAACTGCTGGTGATGCTAAAAGCGGAGCAGCATGGCGCTGACAAGTACGCGCTGCTGTTCAATCACACGAATATTTCGACTAAACGTTTATACAATTACGCGGAAATTCAGTACAAGAATAACTTTTATTCGGTGGAAACTAATGTGGATCTGAACCGAGATGTCAGGTTGGATGTTCACTTGGACAGATGGAGGGATATTGGGTTCCGGGCCACGGCGTTTAATGAGCCAGATAACAAGGAGTTTAGTCTGGAGGTGAAGTGGGACGCCAATCGGGATCCCTCGCTGAAGTTTGCCACGAGCTTTCAGTTGGTGAAACATAACCGAGAAGAGGAGAAAAATATTTCCACCACTGTGACGGTGTCTTATCCTGGAAGACTGGTTATTGCGTCGAGTTTGTGTGCTGCTAAATTGCCGAACAATTATATTTTTGATGCCAGCTTACAGTGGAGTCGAGATTCGGTTATTAGACTGCTGGTGGATGTTGACTATGAACTGACCATCTGGTCCAAGGTGCTCAAATTGGAGTCCCAGTTTCTGACACCATTTGACATGTGGAAAAAAACTTCATTGAATGCAAAGTACATATCTGAAAACGGTCATTTTTGTAATTTTTTTCAAATACTAAATATGAACAAAATAAAATAAATAAATGCACTTTTTTGCAACTTATATTATTATATTTTAACTATATTTTTAAGTTTTTTATAACAAAAAAGTAATTAATGACAGAACCTACCTTAGAGGATAACCCAGCTATTCTGACGTCATTAATCACTTTTTTGTAATGAAACAAATTTAAAAAAAAAACCAGTTAAAATATAATACTTTATGCTGCAAAAAAACGCATTTATTTATTTTGATATTTAATAGTTGAAAAAAAAATCCGAAAAATGACTATTTTTTGCGTAGTCCAGAGTAGTCTCTTCCCTTAAGGAAAGCTAAATATTTGATTTTGACATTTTCAGGTATCAGCAACGCAATAACACTTTGCTTGCCAGCAGCAGTGCCCATTGGCAAAATTCCCAGCAAATGCTGGTGGAATTTGGAGCAAATGTCAACGAGGAAAACGATGAAGGAATTTGGGAGTGGAACGTAAATGGAGGTGTGCTCAGCACCATCCACTCAATTGGTTGGCTCACAGCGAATTTAACGTACAAGCAGATTTACGCCTCGGACGTCGACACCAGACTGCTGATCAAATACCACCCAGGCAAGGTGGTGGACATCAAAAGTGTCTGGCGACTGGAGCAGGATGAAGCTACAGAAACTTTCAAACTCACTGGAAGTTTGAATTTAATTTCACCTCTCGCAAATTATAAAAAAGGAGAACTTCGCTGTGAGCTGCGTTCACTTCCGAATTGGAAGTTTTTGGGGGCTGTCAATGTTGACTTGGACAAACGAAAGTACACTGGCCATTTGAATGGGGATATTGCTTGTTTGAAAGAGTCTATGGTAATTTATGAATATACTATATTTTAAAATAAATAAAAGTAAACTATTTTGACATTTTTGTATGATTTTAGGTTCAGTTTAACGTAACAACTCCGGTGGAAAAGTACGCCTATATTCGCGGAAGATTCGGGGTTTCCGAACAAAACAAGTACATCGTTGCCGAACTGTTGACTCCAGCTGGTCCTTTGGGTTTTGAAATTATTTTACAATTCTTCACAGCGTCCTACGATTATAATGTTAAATTTTTGTTTGCCACTCCTGTGGAAATGATTCAAAAAATCTTGTTTGTAGTTAGATTAAATAAAAAGGAGGCCGACTTTCGTATAGCTTACAACAACATAACCGCCGGGTTCGAGGGTGTCTGGTACTACAAAGGTCTCACCCAGTTTCATTACAGTTACATTATTTACACTCCTCTGCAAGGATTTCAGGAAATCGGAGTGGTGACGAAACTGCTGGTAAATAATGTTGAGCCCAATAACAGTTTGGACGTGGATACAGAATTTTCGCTCAGGGTGATGGAACTTATTGCTGGATTCAAAGCTCATGGAGGACCAAAACCTCCTCCGGTGACGATTCCGGTTAAAGTAAAATCTGTTACTGAGTCGGCCAATTCAGATGAATATGAGGAAGAAGAATTTGATGAGGAGGACAACTTTTTTTGGCAGGGAAATGTGGAGGTCAATAGAATATGAAAATAAATACATTTCTGAATAAAAACAAACAATTAAAAAAAACTAATTGAATGATTTTTTTTAAATTAATTTTTATAGGTAAATGCGGTAATAATCGAGCCAATTTACGGTAATTTGGATATTGATAAAATAAGCTACAAATACAATTTTCTCGGATCGCTAAAAATACCACAAGGAAAGGTAGTTTTTGCAGACAGCTTTTCCATGTACGACGTGATGCATATTAAAAATGAACTGAGTATAGATACACCATTCACAAGTGCCTCTGAAATTACATCCAACTATGAGTTCACTGTGGACTTCGAAAATTCTAACTATTTGATGTTCATGTTTTTCAATGTGAAAGATAATTTGACTTGGCATCAGGTTAGTACAATAAATTCTAAACTTGTTGGTTCAAAGTTTATGATCAAATTTTGTTTTCTTTGTAATTTTAGAGCGGATTTATCGGAAATTACACATACTTTGAAGGAGACGAAGACGATCAGAAGAGTCATACGATAGTTTTTAATGTACGAACACCTCTGTTAATGCTGAAAAGAATTGACACAAAAACTGAAGTTGATTTTGATGAAAATTTATCTAAAATCAAATTTTTAGCTACTGCTGAGGATTGCTACGTCAATTTACAAAGCTTTTTTGAGGTAATTTTACATTTATTTCTGATTTTCTTAAATTGTAGTTTAAAGATTTAATAAATATTTATTATTTCTTAGACCGAAGAAAACTTTTGGGACGTAACCGTTGTATCCGAAATTACATCTCCAGTTTTCACAATACCAAAGTCAAAAACAATGGTCAAAGTTGATTTTACAGGACTCCAAAAACAAATTAATGTTGGCCATTTTGTCGACGATGCCGAGCAAAAAATAACAGTAAACTTTAATTCAAACTTTATCAATTAAATTATACTATAAATATTTCAAAAATAATTTTTTCCTTTCCAGAACCAACTGAGAGCCGACTGGCAATTCGAGACACATTTTGGTAAAGCCGCTCTTACTCTCAACACCTGCATGGAAGCTCTCAAAAAAGTCGACACTTTAATTCAGTACAACTACCCGACCGACAAAAACGAGACTGCAAAACTAAATCTCTTTTTAAAATATCCAGAAAAGGAATACGTCCTTGTTGCCGAAATGAGCAACGATAAAAAAGTTACAGCCGACATCCACACTCCGTTGTCTGTCGCTCGACACTTGAAATTTTCCGGCGAAGTAGCTCTCTCGGAGGAAACCGTGTATAACTTGAAAGGAATTTTAACCAACATGGATTCTGCAAATAAATACCGTCTTGAAAGTTCAATTTCCATGCCCGATGAGCTAAAACCATTGCTATCAGAAATAATTATAAGTCCAAACGATAATTCAGGTTCATTTGCCCCAATTATTCTGAAGTTAAAAAAGGACCGAAGTCGGTTGTCCATTTCTAAAGAAAGCAACTGGCTTAACGGTACCATCAATGTAAACTGCATCAACTATCTAAACTGGGACATCCAAAGCAGAGCCGAAGTTAATCCCGATTTCGTGCTCGATTCTCAAAATTCCGGAAAAGTCGAGTATAAATTAGACATGTTTTTGAATGTTCAAGTGAACGGCAACAGAACTCTGCACGTTCACCTGGAAACCCCGAGGGAAGATATGAGAATCCTGACAGTGAATTCCAACGTGCTGATAGGCGAAAACAAGGGGGACGTCCGACTAAACAAAATGTTAAACGACAAAAGGAGTTATGTACATGTCGCGTGGAAATTGAAAATGTTCATAGACATGTTTGGAAAGTTGCTGATAGGGCACAGTGGTTACAAAGACCAGAAAGACAAAGAACTAGATGTTGAACTGTTTTTGGTAAACCCTAAACGAGAATCCAAAAATATTAATGTTGGTTTTGACATAATTGTCGACCGAAACGTTTGGCGGTTTGCCACCAATGCCACAGTGAAAGCCAAAAGACTGGAAGAGTCGGACATTTATCTCAGCGTAATTTTGCCACCGCCTGACATGGACCAACACAATTTTATGCTCAAATACAAGTTGGTTAAGGGTTTTCAGGATGCATCTTATGCTATCACCTATGACACCAGAGACACAAAGAAACACTATGCTTCTGATGGATCGGTTTGTATTTTTTCTTTTTTTGTAAATAATATTTTTTGTCTTTTAAATAAAAATTAATATAATTTTGAAATAAATCAATTTCTTAGATTCTGATGGACCAACGAGAAATAGACGGACATTTAAGAGTGAAATGGGGTCACCTGCCGAGTGAATATGTAAACAATATTCTGAATA
>JABFPM010001021.1:0-23080 GCA_022817325.1 Idris sp. 1 HC-2018 | reverse complement strand
CTGTGTTTCTTTAAAATAAAATTGGTAAGTATTGGGTCGACAAGTTTAAACATTATACATTTTAATTTCTTACATATTTTCGTAAAATATGTTTTAAAGCAACATTTTGATATTCTTTATTCTGCAGCGGGAAAAACAACCGAATAACATTTTTTGCTATAATTAAGCTCAAAGAATATAATTAAGTTTAAAACTAATTTTTTATCAGAATTCAAAGGGTTAAAGGAACTGTAATTTATATTTTAATTTTAGCACCAGGTTGAGGAAGTAATTCAATACGTGGAAGAGACAACGGAAATTGAGAACGCGGAAATGGATACTGAGGAGCAGGTCATGATCATCGAGGAAGAACAATTTGTCGAGGAAGAGGTGGAGGTCGCCAAGGAGCAGGGCACCCAGCTGTCAAAAAGCATTGCTAATGAATGGAGTGAGGATGTGGATGGATCGTAAAAAGTTGGGATGATTTTTTTTTTTTTTTTTTTTTTTTTTAAAGATAAGATTTTTTTGAGGGGATTATTTATCGACGTAAGGATAGATGATTTTTTTAATCAATGAAGACTTGAGGAAATGTCGTTAATGATGAACTATTCGAGAATCAGGTTTTAGTTTTGTTGTCTTGTATTTTTTGATTTTGAGTTAACCGGCTTGTTTTAGTCATCATTTTTTGTTGTGAGAGTATTATTTTAATTTTGCAATAATTATGTAGAATTTGCAGATTATTTTTAAATTCAGTTAGTGTACATAATTTCATACTTGTCAAAATTTTGTACACATTATTGACAAGTGAGTTAGTAATAATTATAATTAACACTTTGAGTTAACAAATTTAGTTATTCAATAAAATTTTGATAATTTCTGCATAAATTACAAAGAAAAAATGTTAAAAAAAATGTTTGACAACAAAATAGAGATATAATTATGATACAAGAACAAAACTAAAACAAAATCCTTAAAAAATAACTTTTTTATATTTTAAAAAACGGAAATACTTGTAGTTGTAGATAATTTTGATATAAACTTTTTTCGTATAAAAGATTATTTCTTTATAATATTCGTAAGTTTCACTGAAATCATTTAGCATGATAACAATTAAAGGAATTTTTATTAACATTAAGAGTTTGTATAATATACGTATAAAATATGTATATATATGTCAATATACGTATGTATAATATATAATACTTTTAATAGTTTGCAATTATTGTGTATTTTAAGTTTTTGAACAAAAATGAAACAAATTATTGACTGCTTTTTATTGTCATAGAAATATGAATTTAACAAAATTATTGCACTATTTAAAATTCTTTGGAATTAGACAAATTTTGACAGTTTAAAATATCATTTGGAATTCATGCAAAATGATTTTAAATGTTCTGTTTTCTTATTCAATTAAGAAAAGAAATATATTAATAAAAATAAAATAACTATAAAACAGACAATTAATAAAAAAAGCTATTTTATAGTTGAAAATTAAAACACTGAATATAAATATTTCTTATGTCCGCTTGTTCAAATATTGCGTAAATAAATTGTATTGTTTCTGCATTAATTTTTTTTATTTCAATGTTTAACAAAACTTATTTCAAAATAATGCTGTACAGTATCAAATATATTTCACGATTTTTTCTGCTTTTTGTTGTTTGTTTTTTAATTTGTATTCCAATTCAAACATTCATTTCATTTAAAATTCTTTTGTTGTCTCTTTTTTTATAAAAAGAAAAAAAACAAAATTAAAAAGAAATAAATAACGGTATACATATCAAAATCACTTTTGCATATTTTTGGAGTGTATAAATCGAATATTTAATTTCATATAAATATTGTATATGAATGTTTTATATTACTTTAACAATTATATCCTATAATTCCATTATTATCTCCATTCTATATACTTTAATGTCAAGTATGTGATTTGCGCAGAAAGTTATTATAAAGATTGGTTATGGAAACAAAAATTTTATTTTAATTTTTTTTATGCAGTGTAATTAAATAGGAATTGTGTAAATAAATTTATGCTTTAAATTTAGTTTAACTGCATTTATTTATATTTTGTATCCCTTTTTTTAATCAAGCAAAATTTTATTTATTTCAAAATAATTTATATAAACTTTATTCTTTTAAATGTAAACGTTAACTTTTGTCCAAAAATATTTAATTTGGCAAGAAAAAATAATTTTGTATGAAAAATTGAATTTAAATATTATATTTTCTAAATACTTTATATAGCTTTGTATTTACAATTTTTTTTATTTTCAAATTAAAGATTTGAAACAGTAATTCGAAATTTTAAAAGTTAGCATTCAAGAAAATTTAAGATTTTTAAATTAACAAAGTAACGCGTCATTATTGAAAAAATTCAAAGTCCAAAAGTCAATGGTACTTAAAAAAAACAACAATAGTTGCTCCGTTTTATGTAAAATCATTCAACACTAATTCTTTTGACTTAAAAATGTTAATACAATAATTCAGCAAAGTACATTCAAGTCAGCTGATACTTGTTACCAAGTGTTGTGTTACACATATAGATATACATAAATATATACATATATAAAGTAAAAGAGCAATATTAGTATTAGGTTAAGTGTCGACACATCAACATGGGATATAAAGGTCTCACTTTTGGCATTTCTTTAACGCTTTTTGCAATTTTAATTGGAATTCGAAACTTAGATGTTGTTCTGCAGAAACGACTCGAAAATATTCTACAAGGACTGGAAAAATTAGAAAATAATTACGACGTGGCGGTGAAATCAAAAGTGATTGTGGGTTATGGTGTGTGCATAGACGTATTTGTTGATGCGAGACATTTGCTTCGGTACTCCGAAAATATTGGCAATCCACAGCATCACAATGAAATTAATAATTACGAAGAATTGCTTCAAGGTTTCGCTTATTTTTTCCGACATGGAGCCGCAGCCGAGTAAGTTATATTATAATTGTAATAAATACAAAAAGTTGCATGCAATATTTTAACTTCAAAAATATTGTTTTATTTATAATTAAAATGTGTGATTAAAAAATGCATTACATTTATCAAATGATTTTCAATTGAGTACATTTTTAGTTTTATTTGAAGATATGCTCTAATTGCTTGAAATATAAGAAACCTGTATACAAAATTGTGCTAATAAATATGCTATATTTAGATAATCTGCACTTCAAATTTAATTTGGAGCAGAAAAAGTGCCATGATCGCATTAAAAGTTGAGATTTTTATGATCAATATTTATGTAGATCACAGTCAATAATTTCAATGTGATTGAAACTTTGTGCTATTTATAATTCATTAAATTAAAATTCAATACTTGATTAAATATTTCAATTTTTATTGCAGCTAAATATTAATTTAACTTTTCATTTCAGCCAAAAGTATTTTTTGTAATAAAAGTTTATTCACTAATGTTACTTTTAAAAGCATTCTAATTCGCTCTCTTTGTTTAATACTAAAGTTTGCTTCGTTCAAGATTTTAATTGAAATTTATCACACGTAAACTTGTTGATATAATGATTAATTTTACGAGCCAGTTTGCAGAGTTATTTGTTTGAAATTTTTATGGACTGCACTTGAATAGAGGAAATAAAGATGACTTTTTTAAAATTAAATAAAATCACTTGTTTTCTCACAATTTTAATTTTACTTTAACTTTTTGTAAAATAATAAAATTAATATTTTGTAGACGCACTGTACTTAATACCACTTTATTTGACAATTTGGTACAAGAAGCCCTGGCAATTCCATCGTCATATAAAATGATCGGAAGAAATGCAGCACTCATGTCACTCAGGTTTTATGAAGAAAATATGGACGTCATTTTGGCAGCACAAATGTCAAAATCACTGCGACAGATGTTTCCAAAAGAATTCATCATAATTGGAAATGAAATTGAGCGAGATGATGTGCATCTGATTTTAGAATACAAACGAGGAGAAATTTGGGGACCTTATACAAGTCCTCGAGCCAATAGGTATCACAATTATTGTGACGTTTTATTTATAAAATATTAAAATTGTATATTTATTTCAAAATCTTGTTTAACAAAATGAAACAAATAATTTTCCAGGTACATCATTCACAATGATTTACACAAATACAATGAACGTAATTTTCCTTTGAGTCATATTGACAACGTTTTGCCGACATTTAAACCTGATCTTTTTGTTGTCAGTGGACTTCAAATGATGGACAATAATCCTTTCCCTGAAGGTAACTAAACTATAGCATAATTTTTTTACCTTTTCACTTATTGTTTTATATTTTATTTAATTTTTCTTACGATTTTTACATATCGTTTTAGGTTTCCGTTCGAATTTATTACACAAAATTCACCAACAAATGTTGAATCAAGTGCCCAGTACTAGAATACATTTCGAAATGGCATCCTTCGTGGAGGAGAAGCTAGTAAAAGACATTGCAAATCTGATAGTTCCTTACTCTGACAGTTTGGGCATGAACGAGCAAGAAATAGCAAACCTTTTTAACACGTTTTATTACGGAAATGTCTCGCTGGTGGTTGACTCATCTCCAAGAGTGGCAATCATTTTGGACCAAATGAGGTCACTTTTTAAAATAATTCGACAACATCAGCAGGACATTCCTGATGCACGACGACTCACGAGAATTCACGTACACACGTTGGCGTATCAAATTATATTTACTGTCAATAATGGTTCATGGAAAAACACAGCTGAAGCTGCTGCTAAGGCTTCTTTAACTGCTCATCGTTATGTGTGCGACTCAAATGAAGTGAGTGTACAAATAAAAATGTAAATCTTTTTTTAGAACTTAAACAAATTAAAATAATTAATAAACATTTTAGGTGAAGATTGACAAAGCTATGCTGATCATGGATGAAAGTTTTTCAACGTCCGACAAATCCGGTAAAAGAGTGTCGTTAGACGAAAACAAGCCAGTTTCTTGTTGGCGAGAAACATTTTCTGTTAGAAATGAAAAAATAGACGTAAATGTTTGCGTTGCACCCGTTCTAGTTTGTACTCAAGTTATCAAAACTGCCGGAGGCGGTGATAACATTTCAAGTGCCGGATTGACTCCGCAAATATGATCATTTATATTCTAAACTGTTATATAAAAATGTGCTGTGATTGCATTTTATTTCATAATTTTAAATAGTTTGTAGGATACGTAACAACGATTTTATGTTAGATTTTCGTTTTATCCCAACGCTGTTGAATTTTATTAATCCAATAATATAGAGAAGAGTTCATTGTAATAAATATTTACTATTAAATCAAGTTTTGTAGATCTTAGTTTTGGTTTCTATAATTTTATGATTTTTATTGTTTTTAAGAAATTGTATAATTACTCACATTTAATATACAAAATAAAGTCTCTTCTCTATTTTATTTTAGTCATTATATTTAATGTAAATTTAGTCAATACATTATTATATAATTTATTGTAGGCATAAGTTTATGTTATAAATGTTTTATGTATGCATTTGTAAAACTTACTTGTTCACAAAGAAATTGTATTTAGTTTTAAATTGAAATATATTTCAAAGTGTATTATACATTTTTAAAATTTTAATTGACAATGAATCTATTCAATTTTTTTTATTATTTTTTTTTTATTTAAACGTACTTAAATCAAGATAAATTAATTATAAACAGTACCTATTTCTAAAAAATGCAATCACCGAACAAGAAAGTTAACGACTGAAAATATTAAACCATTTTTAAAAATTGCTGGTATTCATTACAGTCCTTATCAACTCAAATACTGTATATTTTTAATTTACCATATTGTACATAAAATCTAAAATTGAAACAATTTGGGTTATGAGATTAAAATTAATCTAAAGAATTTGCATACACATTTTTATGTAAACACAATTCCGCGTTCCAAAATGCATATTATAGCTTTTCCTCATTATTACAACTAAGTTATTGTAAAAAATCTAATTACTTTTACAATTCATTTAAAAATACCTTTATCATCTAATAAGTCATGCTCACAAATAATCATGTTTTTCACATTGGATGGAATTGTATTACTTATCCAAAACTTATAGTCTATGTAAATTTGTAGCTTTTTTAGTAAAATGGCAAGCTTGAGTGATATTCAGTCTTAGGCTGGTCTCTAAACTTAATAAATATTGCATGCATCAAGTTTCAGTTCAATTGACTCAATATTATGATCGTTTTACAGAAACACATGGGCCTGCACGTCCAGAGTTTAAAGATGCCACCTTAAACAGAGAATGTCAAATGTCATAAAAATGAATCCAACAAAAGTGTGTTCTGAATAAATTTTAATTCTTATTACCTGCTCCCACTTGTCAAGGTGAGGATCGTAAATTTCAACTAGTGATAAATATTGCTGACCATCATATCCGCCCACAGCTAATAATCTGTCGCCCAAAACGCAAACTCCAATAGAATCTCTGGCGACACTCATAGGTGCAACCATTTTCCAGCAGTCTGTTTTAGGGTCATACCTGTTGATAACAATATTTGTGATTAAAATATTTTATTAATTTTATACTTAATTAAGAGAATGTTAACAATTTTATTAAAAAACAATTAATTCAAAGAAGTTGAACTAAATTATTCCTATAATTAAAATGTTCACTTTTTAATTGAATACCTTTCTACACAATTGAATCTACTCGCACTGGGATTACTCAGTGGAGCATCGTGACCACCTAGTGCATAAAGATAACCATTAAGAACCCCCACCCCAACACCACCTCGGTGTTTTGACATCGGAGCACAACTGGTCCACTTATCAGTGTGAGGATCGTAACATTCGACTGTGTTCAAACAAGAACTAATGTCCCTGCCTCCAACTGCATACAATCTAAAAACAAAATTCAAATATTTTTTTAATTTTTCTTGTTATATTTAGGTTTGCTAAACAAACTGTTTGAACTTTTCTTGGAATCAAATTCACTTGCATATTTGTTGATTCTTATATACGTAATCATTTTTATCAAAATTTAACTTTTAATTAATAAATATCCCATTAAGATATTTTGTAAAAGCTTGTAAAAGCACTTTTTGTCAACAACAAAAAAACGTTTCTATCTAAAAAACATCGAAAAATTAAGTTTCTAAAAAAATTGCTACTTGTTTTCCAATACAGCGACCCCAACAGTTGACCGCTGAGTGCACATGGACGAAACATTGCTCCACTGACGAGTAGACGGGTCCCATCTTTCAACAGTGTTCAAAAAACTCCAGCCATCGTGTCCACCTACAGCGTACAATGGTCCACCCAGAACAGCTACACCTAATAAGAAAAAAAAATTAAATTAAACACACTGAGTAAGTAAAAAAGTAGACTTTTTTTTTATTTTGAATATTTGTTGTATACCTAATCCGTGACGAGGAATGTTCATAGGTGGCAGAGAATTCCAAGTTTTTGTTACAAGATCAAAATATTCCACTGAGCTTAGGGTTTTTAAACCGTCTCTACCGCCAGCGACAACAAGTTTTTTGTCAATTATTGCTGCTCCAAATTGAAGTCGTTTGCCCCCATTCATGTTGGCTACGTGGTGCCAGGAATTATCTCTCAATGAAAATACGTCTACTGTGGTTGCACCTGTAAAATTGTAACATTTATTTTATAATTAATAATTAGCACTTTTAATTGATGATGAATTCAATTTAGATCATAAAATTTCGAGAAGGAAATCAAATAATTTAGAAATGTAGATTAGAATACTTTTTCCTTTTTATTGGTCCAAAAAATGATGTAAAATTTACCCTTGTTAGCGTCCATTCCTCCCACAAGCAGCACTTTTCCAACCGTAGATTTTCTCGGTCTAGTTCTGCTGGACTGCAGTAACGATCTTCGTTCGGGTAACAAATGATACTTTAAAGCTTCTATTACCAAATCTCGAGCGCATTTTTGGTCTTTGAACATGTCATTGTTTTCTATATTGTCAGAAATAAACTATCGAACAAAAAAAAACATTTTGATCACAATTTTCTATACCAAAATATATAATTTTACGATTTCAAAACTTACAGCTGGTGATAGCAGAGGCAATTTCACCAGCGACAACAATTTGCTGGACTCTTTCTTTCGGTTTTCCGGATCATTTTGCAGCCACGCCAGTAAAGCCTGCAAATTTATGTTCACAGTGGGTAAAATTTGTGGCTATTTATAATTTATAACAAACTTACATGAAATATCGTTTCTTCCGAAGGAACATTAAGGTCATCCGATTCAAGTAATTTTGCCACTTCTTTAGCTGACAGTGACAAAAATTCTTGATTTTTGATTACTTCCAAAAAATGGTCGGATGTGTAATTTAGAGCGGCCTGAAATAAATGCGGGCATCCCAGTGTGTCAGCAAACATTCTTATTCCCAGACAGTTGCTGGGGTGCAACTGTTTGATTAAAAAATGACAACAAGCGTCAATGACTGGTGCCAATTGAAGTAAACAAGCTGCTGACAACAGGGTCTCAACATTGTCTTCTCTTATTGCAATGGTACCTGCAATTAAATTATATAAAATAAGGCATGCTAAATAAACTGTTTGAATTTTGTTGTTGGAAAAGTTCACATTTTAAATAGTTAAAACTCAACAAGTTAAAAAGTTAAAACATTTATTAAACACTAATGTTATTCGGATAAATAATTAGTGAACAACAACTTTACTTACATATTTTTCGATTCTTATACAATTTGTATAAAAATGTAACTACTAAAATTTGATATTTAAATTATCAAACTTAAAAATTATATAATTGAATAAATATTCCATTAAAATATTTTGTAAAAGCTTAAAAAAGACACTTTTGTCAAATAAAAAAAGCGATTCTACTTAAAAAAATTATTAAAAAATGTTACTATTTTAACAGCTCAAACAAGTCCCATTTCTTTTTCTTTAGAATATAAAATGTTAAAACATTTTTTTTAAAATTATTTTTATAGATCTTACCTGAGTAACAATATTGAACCAAGGACAGCAAAGCATCTCCGTCTACACCTTGTATTTCAATTTCACTTTGAACTGATTCTTTTAACGAATTAGTAAACATTGCAGCAAAATATTCTGAGCCTGCACTTAAAACTATTCGATGAGCTGGAATTCGTTTTTCACCTGCAAATTATTAAATAAACATTTTGAATTTAAATGCATTTTTTTAAAATGCAAATACAATTTTGGAGCAATAAGTTATTATTAAAAATATGTGTCACAAAAATTAAAACTATAAAATATAAACATGTTCTAAAATTACCTGCAATCAGGTAAACATCAATCAGCTGATGATTTTTCAAGTAATTTTCCATTAGTCTTAAGCTACTATCCGCGTGTTTGAGCATTTTAAAGCTTTCATCCGAAGAATTCGAGTGATTTGACAGTAAACTGCAAATACTGTGCTCACTCGTGGACGCTTCTTTTTTCGGTAAATGGTGAAATTCCTTATCTCCTTTATTCATACCAGAATTTGACATTTTCCTTATATTAATTATTTTAAACTCAATCTTAATTTACTTTTTACGTTGCAAATTAACTTATACAAAAATTTTTATCAACTAAAAAAGTAATATTTTTCTGCCATTCCCAACGTTATGTGTTGACAACTCGGTAAACAGTACATTTGGCATACATGCTCTTTAAGCTTTGTTCACACTGCTCATTTATCGCATATATATATATACACACACATATATATATATATATATACATACAATAAGTAAAAAAGGAAAAGTCTATTCACATGTTTCCAGCCTTGTTTTGCCTTTCTAGCAGCACACAGATAAAAAAAAAGATTAAAAAGTTCGCTCTCAAATTGAAGACGTAATTTTTACTGTCAGAGGACGCCACTGTTCCCTGGGCAACTGGATTATTCACTACTGCCAAGCAGTAAACACTTGTGACAAAGTTGTTAAAAAGCTGTCAAAGTTTTCTGGAAGTAACAATCGACTTTTTAGTTGACAATAACAACAAAGAAGACAACAATGCTGTTTTAATTTAAAAAATTATTGACAAGTACAATTGCAACTGAGTTTGACAGTCTATGTTGTTTAAATGTAAATCACAAGTTATCAACATTTCGATGGGATTAATTTGTTGAGAAAAATTTGTTATTACGATGGAGCGTGACAGACAGTCTTTGGAGAGCAAAGTTCCAAGAGGCAATTTACTTAGGAATAATTCGTGGAGCCAAAGTTTGGACAGTGACGATGATTTGCTGGATCACACAATTAATGGAGGAGTAGAGTAATAACTTTGTTTTATCTTTTATTTATTATATTAACTTCAGTTGTATTCTTTTATAAAAAATAGTATTGCAAACGAATTTTGTAGAGGAAAATGTAAACATTTAATTTAAAAAATAATTTGCTTGATATAATTTTACTTAGAAATTTGCTGAATTGGATATGAAAGATAACGACTTGCTGAGTAATTCTTTTCTTCTCAAATTAAAGGATAAACATGACACGCTTTGTTGTTTGTCTTTGTAAATCAATTCCTTGTTAAATAAATGCAGATAATCTGGGTGTAAAGTTCTCCAAAAGCTCTGTATCAATTTCAAATGTATAGTAGTTAATTTGAAAAATTGTTAATATGATTCAATGAATTTTACTAAATAACCCTTGTCAAATAATATTTATTAATTTTTTGGACTTTTGATTATTTAAAAAATGTATAGAAGCATGATTATTTAAAAAAAAACATAAAAAACTGTTAAATCATTTGTACTAGATTTCATACAGTTTTCTTATTGTGTAACTGATTTATTGATGCATAACAAACAAGTTTAGCTACTTTTTTATTTTAAGTTAAATTATGATATTTTTAATGTTCACTAAACTTTGAGTTAAACATTTTTAAAATAAATTTGTTAAAAAAGAACAAACATTGAAACAGTATGATTATCTGTCACAAGGATAATTATTTGACATGTTTATTATTCATGCACACTTTCGCCATTGGAAAAGTCTGATATGAACCAAGAAATTGGGACAGTAATTTTATAGAAATCAATGAACATGAAACCAACTCAGAAAATGCAATAAAATTTTAAATTATAGTGATTCATAAACAAAGGTCATTGTTACTATTACTTTGTTTAATTTCTATTCATTTTTTTATTTAAAAAACAAACTCATTTAATTATAACTTTACTAACTATTTAATTAATTTTTAGTGATAATGATGCAAGTACTGCGTCAAATTCCGGCTACTGCCATGGCGAGGAAAGAATTCGTCGCAAGCTTCGGTTCTTTTTCATGAACCCCATAGAAAAATGGCACGCCAGAAGAAAGTTTCCGTACAAATTTGTGGTGCAAATTTTCAAAATAATCCTGGTCACGATTCAGTTATGCCTGTTTGCTCACAACAATTACATACACGTCAACTACTCGTGGGACAACAGACTTTCCTTTTCACATTTATTTTTAAAAGGATGGGACTTCACTCAAGAGGTGAATACATTTAAAATTAGACCTACTAATGGGACACATTTTACCCATTTTGAAATTGAAACCATAAAAGTTTTAATTTTTAATAAATTTGTTCGAAATTTTAAGACAATTATTCTTTTAAGGAATTCTTACTTTGTGTACATTTTCGAGCAAAAACAGTTCATTTTGTTAAAAATTGTAATATTGTTTACCTAGAACTACAATTGGAACAAATTTGTCCCGGTTAAGTTAGTTTATTAAATTGTTATAAAATCACTTTAAAAAGTTTTTACTATATGATTTCAACATATTATCAGAATAAAAAATAAATCACTGAATTATCAATAATTAAATTATTTTTTAATACTCAAACTATATCCATTTGAAATACTAAGATAATGTATCTGTTACCTTTGTAACTTAATTTACATATAACGCAATATATATATATATTACATATAAGTTTTTCAAAAAAACTAAAATTTTGTATTGAACAGTTATATAAAGAATAACATTAAAAAAACTTTTGCATTATATAAAAGACGAGACAAATTTTTCTTCGTTGTTATTGTTAGATGTACAGATTTTCTGGTAGTTCCAGTGTTAATTAAACAAAAAACTATTTCTAATTTTCAAAAAATCCAGCCAACAAATAACTACTCAAATTAAAAAAAAAACTGAATAAATTTAGCAGCATGAATTTTATTTTGTAGGTTCCAGCCTACCCACCGTCTACCGGTCCCCTAGCGATTTACAAAAAAGACGAATTTTACGATACCATAGACTACGCTCTAATGGGTTACCATAGCCTCGGCAATGCCATTGGCTCCTACTCGTACGTGGCTGAGAATAACACAGCGGGTCCTATCACACTCTGCACCTACCACTTCAAGGAAGGCATCATCTTTGGCTTCAACGAGAGCTACATATTCAACAACGAGATCATCGAGAACTGCACCGATATCACCAACCAGACCTTCGATAATTTTTCGTCAAAGGTCTGGCTGACCAGTCAGAAAGTGCCAATCAATTTTTCCGCCCTGGTCAAAGCGGAGATCAAATTCTCCGTGAAAACCATCAACCTGAAAGCTGCCGGGCCGATCACCCCGCCCGACTGTTACCAGTTCAACATCAAAATCAAGTTCGATAACTGCGACTTTGACGGCCAAATGCTGCTGTCCCTGGACGCCGAGCCCAGACGACTGATCTGCCAGGGTGACACCGAATACGTCACCGACAATCGTATCGACTCCGCCCTGCGAACACTGCTAAACATGCTAGTTATTTTCGTTTGTCTCTTGTCGTTTGTACTCTGCTCCAGAGCCCTCTACCGAGCTCAGCTGCTCAAATTCGAGACCATCAACTTCTTTAAACGAGCTTACAACAAACCTCTCAGTCTGGAGGGTCGTTTAGAGTTCCTCAACCTTTGGTACATCATGATCATAATCAACGACCTGCTCATTATTTTGGGCTCCGCCATCAAACAGCAAATCGAAACAAAACACTTTGGCAGCGACCACTGGAACATCTGCAGTGTCTTCCTGGGCACTGGCACTCTGCTCATTTGGTTCGGTGTTCTGCGTTACCTGACCTTTTTCAGGACCTACAACGTGGTTATACTGACGTTAAAAAAGTCCGCACCAGAGGTCGCCAGGTTTTTGATCTGCGCCATTCTGATTTACGCTGGATTCACGTTTTGTGGCTGGCTGATTCTCGGACCTTATCACATGAAATTTCGATCACTCGCCACGACATCCGAGTGTTTGTTCTCGCTTATCAACGGGGATGATATGTTTGCGACTTTTACTATAACTTCATTTAAGTCCCCGATTCTTTGGTGGTACTCGCGAATCTATCTGTACAGTTTCATTTCGTTGTACATTTATATTATTTTGAGCTTGTTTATTGCGGTGATAACCGATGCTTATGACACGATTAAATGTTACTATAAGGAGGGATTTCCGAAGAATGATTTGAGGACTTTTGTGTCGGCCTGCACGGACGAGGTGTCGAGTGGCTTGTACAGGGAGGAAGATAATAGTTGTGATATTGGAGCGTTATTGGAGAAGTTTTGTTGTTGTAAGAACAAACCGTTCTCTCCTCTGGACGAGGCTAAAAGAAAATCCGGCTCGGGTGCTGTTTGTGTTTCTTGATTAATTTTGTATGAATGACTAGACATGGATGAATTTTAATCTGTTTTTTTTTTTTATTTATTTTAATTTTTTTTTCTTCGGAATTGCACAAGTTTTAGATTATTTAACCAAAGTTTAATTGAGATTTTTTGTTTTAACATTTGAAAGAATTTTAGAGATTTTAATTTATTTTATTTTGTTTGTAATTGTCAAGAAACTCTTGAAATAACTTGCTTTTTGAAGCTACCTCGATTTACTGCGTTTGTTTTCTTTGATTTGTATTGTTTGTGTCGGTTCTACAATTTGCATTTTATCTTCTCAAAATACTGTGATAAATAGACTCTTTCCATCAGTTTTGAATACTTACTATTAGGTGAACATGAACAACTTTCACTCATTCTAGGTGCACAATATAAACGATACATTTATAAGATTGATTATTGTTTAAAATTTATGTGTATATATTGAATATATTTCGAGATAATTATAAGGATGCTTCCATCGATAAACTTGATTTGTATTAATCATGTAAATGTCAAAGTATTATTTTTTAACAAAAATGACTTGACTTGTCAAGTGAAAACAAAATAATAAATACTAAAAGTATACTAAAAATAAACACTTGTTAATCATTTATGACGAAAATATTTTTCACTCTTTTTTCATAACTCAGTGAACTAGTTTTACGTTTATACAAAACGTGTCAGAAAAAACAATACTTTTCTCCCTAGATATCAATAATTTTGGAAAGTTTTCATTAATTAGCGAGTTAATGTCTTTATTTGTATGCACGTCACTTCTATCTGAAAAGGTCAACAATCATCTATTTTTGCCAACTAAAATTGTTAGAAAAAAGTTTTACAAATGATAATAAATTATTGTCTAACTTTGTTAACGTAAAACTTTTCGCTAAAAAGAATAAACTAAATTGATGATTGTGATTTGTAAAATACAATAACCGAAGTTTAACATCTCAAATAGTTGGCAAAAATTCGTCTTTGTCAAAAGTTTAAGTACAGTTTTCAAAGTTTGCGATAAAAATTTTATATTATAACACCTCGATGGAATGCACTCAGGGAAATGAGAATAGTTAGTGTTCGAATAAAATTTGCATGCATTTTATAAATTGAAACAAATAATTGTTATTGAGATGTAATTAAAATTTTGATTCAGAACTGATAAACTTAATAGCTGGTAATTTTTATTCTTCAATTTATGGTCACAATTTGCAGTGTATTTGTGTACAGATTATCCGTTCATTATTTTTGTAGCTTCTCATTTGCAATTTTACTAATTATAATTACAGTAATAGCTCATAACTTCAGGTCGACTATTAATTACTCAAGTTCTCATGAGAGAGTAGAGATTTATAAAAATGTTATAACATTTTAGTCGCGAGAAATTAGGTATTACAGCAAGTAGACAAAATTATTTATTATTATTTTTTCAATTTGAATTTAAGTTCTTATATTTACTTTTATTTATTGAGTTTTTAGTAATGTTGGACACACCAAATTCTGATTTCAACTACGTGTGCTGTTTTTATTTTTGATGTTTGATACAAAGGTGAGTATCAATAATTATTAAAAATGATCAAATTGAAAAGTTCTCAAAATATTCAATACTTTAGTAGGGATACTTTGTTGTGTAATAAAATACAAGAATTGGTATTACAAAAATCCCATACTTTGAGTCACCGAAAATTCAGGCGGTTTTTTACATGTCTATAAATCATAGATATAAATTTCACATCATCAGATAACATTGTGATTCTGCAGTGTACATGATAAAATTGCAACATTAAAATAATTATTATCATCGGATAGATCAGGTAAATTAATTTTTGGCCCAGTTATGAACAATTTATCCTGATTAATTTTCACAATGAAAATTAAATAATGGATGAACGTCGCTTTAATTAAGGTTACATATATGAATATGTATTACTCGACACAAACTCAACAATTTATCAATAAATTTCCCATTTTAGAAACAACTATTTAAAACTTTAATCTCTTTCATATCTTATTACCCATTAATAATAATAATAATAAAAAGAAATTCTCAACTCAAAAAGGCCCACATTTTAATTCCCAATTTCTCTCTAATAATTGAATTTCCTTTTATTTCAATTCAGCCAGGGCGACCAGTCTGCAATATTAATCAAACTATTTCAATAATAATTTCATTAAATCTGCAAACACTCTATTCCAAACTCCCGTGCTCGTTTGTCAATTGACGTCCGTGCGGGAAAAGCGAGATGAAAAGAGGAAGACGTTTACCGAGCAAGACCTGCTGCGCACGTTGTGTGTCTGCGCGACACATCCTGCGCTCCGGAGTACAATATTCGTCTCACCACCGTCAGCCAGCGACCAGAGTGGGCTGATCTTCTCTGCCGTCAGTGTCACATTCGCGAAACAATTATCTTGCGAAATTCCATCAAAATAATAAATCCGTCAAATACGTATTCCAGCTCTTACGTGATGCCAAAGCAACTGTCAGCCTGCACCGAGCTGTGAACAACAAAAAAGTGGTCTGAATCGTGACCTCACTGCGAGCCCGTACTTGCGTTTTACCTGTTGACCCGAATAGCCACGATGCCAGATCAACAAGAGGACCCGGTCTCAAGTGCGATCGAGCTCAACGTCGGTGGTATCTTCTACACGACCGCCCTGGCGACCCTCACCCGGGACACCGAGTCGAATCTGGCGAGCATCTTCAGGGACAAGGTCAGCCTGGAAAAGGATGCCAAGGGTAAGTACTTTCTGGACCGCGACGGGGTCCTCTTCCGGTACATTCTGGACTTTCTGAGGAACCAGGACCTGGTGCTGCCTGAAGGCTTCAAGGAGCGTGAACGGCTCCGTCGTGAGGCGAACTTTTATGGTCTCAGGGGTCTGGAGAAGGTGATTGAAGAGCGAGCCTCGCAGACGACGATGTCTTCGAAGAGGGGCCACATCACCGTGGGGTACCGGGGCAGCTTTGCCTTCGGTCGGGACGGTCTCACGGATGTCAAGTTCCGGAAGCTGTCGAGAATTCTGGTCTGCGGCCGGGTGGCTCTATGCAGAGATGTTTTTGGGGACACGTTGAACGAGAGTCGTGACCCGGACCACGGGGACATCGACCGCTACACGTCGAGGTTCTTTTTAAAGCACAGTTCCATTGAACAGGCGTTCGACATGCTGCAGGACCAGGGGTTCAAGATGGTTGCCAGCTGTGGATCGGGCACTGCTGGAGGCAATGCTGAACAACTTAAGCCTGGAGTGGATTCGGAGGAAAACCGCTGGAACCATTATAATGAGTTTGTTTTTGTGCGGGAGTAAAGCAGTTGGGAGATGGGAGTGATCAGTTCCTTATTGTAACAAGACTTTTCGGCAAGTTTGGGGGGGAGGGGGTGTTTATATTGAAAAGTTTTGGCAGAGTAACTTGTGAAAGGTTGGGAAGGACTATTCAATCTTAGGAACTACTTAAATTCTGGTGTAGAAGTTGGACAGACTTTTAAATTCTGGTGACAAGGTTGGGAAAGACTTTTAAATTCTACTGAAGAGGCTAAACATTCTGCTGAAGAAACGAAACAAAGTTTGGAAAGACTTCTAAATGGGACTTCTAGCTGCTGATGAGCTTTTAATTTTGTAAGATTGCCTAATTTTAAAGCGCCATCTGGATTTCGTTTTGTCTGTTTTTGATTAACTTGCTCTGCAGTCTTCGATGACCTGTTTACATGAAAGATATTTGTGAAGCAGACATCTGTTGAAGACAAGTTTTATCAAAGAAGAAGAAGAAGAAGAAGAAGAAGAAGAAGAAGAAGAAGAAAACAAAGTTTTCTATGAAAAAAGTACAGCTGAAATTTGTAAAATGAAACACATTATCTGTTTGTGAAAAAAGATAATAAAGCTGCAGATAAAAAACGAATTCAGGAATACAAAATTGTTTCTAAACGTAACGTATTTATGCAAATGTGTTTCATTAGAAGTGGTAAGAATAAATTAAACTAGACTATATATATAAAAATAGTTAATTCTAACTGTTAATTAATTCATAACTGAATGTCTAAAAATTTGTTTCATATATATACACATATACGTTGATCTGTTTTAGTTCACCCGCTTTTTTTCATAAAAAGTAATTGCTTGAATAAATTAAAAGATTGGTTTGCATTGAATTAAATTTTAATAGCTGCAATTGAAATTAAAGTCTGTATAAATGAAAATAAGTGTAGTTCGTTATAGGTATATATATATAAAGTGTTATGGAATTTAATTCGGAAAAACGGATTTTTATTCTTACAGCAACGTAAAAAGCATGTAATTTTGTTGAAACGTTGTATACAAGATTCAACGTCTGATATAAGTAAATGTTATTTAAAGTGAAAAGTAGAAGGAATTCTTGGATGTTTTATTGATTTTTATCGATTATTTTTACGCAGCAATTCATTGCACTAAAAATCTTCAAAATAAATTAAACTTGTTCTTGTGTAAAAGTATCTGCAAATTTTACACGCAGTAAATTTTAAAACTAATACAATTTTTAAGATAATAATTACATTAATTAAATAAATACACTTTTTGACATGATTTCTTGATAATGAAATAAAATATGGTTTGCTAATACATATATATATATTAATTAATCTAATCTATTTACACACTTGAACTAATTAGCATTAAATAAATTTGACAATTATCCAAATGCTATATTTTAATCACTTTGAGTTTGACTCGCAGTACAAATGGATTAATACATTTATACGAAATAATTACTAATTAAATAGCAATTTATTATTTTACATCATTGAATTGAATATGTGAAGAGATTTGATTAATATTCTATAATCAAATGTCAGCTCATTTCGAACAATCATGTACATAAAAAAACCTGTTAGAAAGAAAATATTTTGTACACGTTTAAAAAAAAACTTGTATATCAACTATACTTTTATTATCACATTTTAAATAATTACGGGTATTAAAAAAAATTAATTCATTTATTACCGTAAAGTGAGTCTTAAATTGTAACTCTACTACATTTAATTTGCAATATCATCAGGTAACAAGTGCGCCTGCAGAAATTCATGTAAAACGAGGTTTCAAGATAATGAAATTTTGCCTGGCCTTTTTATTATTATGATTTTTTAGCCTCAAATGGCAAACTTGTATCTGCAGATAGATGTTATAAAATTGTCTTGCAGCCCCTACATTACGTTGATTATTACATTATTTTTAACTAGAAAATTAACTTAACTAGAAAATTTCATTCTCATAAACATTTTGCAATATAGATATATAAACACACACACACACACACACACACAAAGCAAAAGCCCGTCTTCTTGTTCTTCCAAAAATTATTGCAAGTTAACACACGGTACATATGTATATATATATTATTAAAAAAGCATCTCAACAACTTATCCTTAAATATGAAAATGTGTCAATGACAAAGTGAAATGATACTAGAGACTTTTAAAGTATACTACTTCTGCAATGAGAGAATAAAAATAACAAGTTTTTGCTTCCCTAAAAAGCCTTTAAAAAATTATACGCTTCCGTATTATAATTAGACTAATGTGTATAGATTAAATTATGACAAAAATGGTCCATAAATATGGCTGACCCATTT
Organism: Idris sp. 1 HC-2018; assembly: GCA_022817325.1. Lineage (NCBI taxonomy): Eukaryota > Metazoa > Arthropoda > Insecta > Hymenoptera > Scelionidae > Idris > Idris sp. 1 HC-2018. The sequence continues at coordinate 3,948 of JABFPM010001021.1, read as the reverse complement.
AAATTATTGTGGCTCAAGCATTCCAATTTCCATAAGATTAAGTGGAGCCGTTTTAGTTAAATTATATGATAATTACCAACCTATGAGATGTTATTTCATTCAAAGTGCAAAATTACTGATGGAATGTCCATTAACTCTCTTCGCAATATTTAAGCCGGAGGCTTAGAAGCTCTTCCTTTCGCGTCGTTATTGATTTTTATATTATTATTACTTCTTCTTAATCGCAGAATTATGCATCTTTGCACGGTTTAAAAAAATATTTTACAATAATCGCTCGATTGAATCTCTTTTCTTTTCTATTATCTTTAACCCTCTGTAATTCCATGTCCATTACAATGGACATAGTTTAAAAATTTTTTTTGCATGTTATATATAAATGTTTAATTACAATTATCATTTATATTTCAAGCTCGTTATTTTAACTGTTAGGAACAAATTCTTTTGGTCAAATAATTTTAGTTTAAATAATATTTTCGTATAAAAATTATACCAAGATCCCCAAAGGTCAGTGAGATGACTCTTTTTTTAAATCATTCTTATTTTATTTATTATTTAGAAGAAAAGTTTTAAATAGTTGATAAAAAGAACACCACAAAGTCATAGGAAATGATAAAAACTGATTTCTTGTCTTTTCGTCATAACTTTTTATGAGGCGAAGACAACAATTTGTAGAATTCATACTGAGACTATACAAATATAAAAATATAATGAAAAAGTGCTTATCATGGCCAGATTTAATTCGGGTTACAAACGGTTAAAATTATCTCAGCCTGGGTATTTTAAGTTACTAATTTATCGATTAGCAAGTGTGATACTGTCTCTGTTTAAATAATGTTAATTAATAAAGTTTGTATTTATGTATGTCATATTGAACTAAATTCATACAAGCTGACTGATTTATAAAACTTGATATAATTAATGCTATGTAATAATGTTTTGTGTACATATAATATTCTGTTCCGACAAAAAAATTGTTATACAGTTAATTTACATATCAAGTTTCTTTGAAAAGTATATTATTACTTTAATTTGTTTCAATTTTTTTCAGTTCGAAAAAAGAAATGGAATTTTAACATTTGTTGTAACAAATTTGTGGGAATGTGTGTTTTTTTGTGCAGATGTAGTCCAGTATCGATTTTATTTCAACGAATAATCAACTTTATGAGGTGTTGTGTATTTTTGAGTCTGAGTTCACATATTCCATGGTTAGGGAGATAGATTTTATTTCGTTGACAAAGTCTGGGAATAACTTTTCACAAATCAGAAAACATTTTTGTAGCCATTTGTTTGTGATCAATTGAATTGAAAATGATGATAATAGGGGTTTAGAGGCAGACAATCCATTAAAGTATTTTTCCTTTTGTTGTCCACACGTTTTCTGTATCTCGTCTCAAATATTAACTGCAATTCATATTACAAACCAAACTTGTTATATTTATTTGTCAATACTACAGAATAATTTAAGAGCAAATATATATATAAATATACAAATATATATATAAATAAATAAATGAAACGGGTGATTTAAGGATATTTATATGTAACCATTTAATATTAATCCAGAACTAGTCGATAAATTAAAACTTTCCTTTAAATTATAAAAGTAAAAGAAAAAAAACATTAATAAAATAATTATGTTTGAATTATTTTGGGAACAATAGTATTATAAAATATAACGTAATAATAATTTTGTATTTATACAGTAATTCTACAAAATATTATATATGTATTTCAAAAAAAAAGAGAAAGAAACCGTCTTTGAAAATGGATTTGAATTGGATTTAAATCAGGGTAAAGGATATTTTTTTTATACAACTCGTTTATATGAAAAACCTGAAATATTCTTTAAAACAGATCAATAAAATTTAAATATATATATCTTTCTCTATATTACGAGAAATCTATTTATTGAATATCCATTATTTATAAATAGGTTTACAAAACCGAAGAACAATTGATTCAATCTCTTTCTACCAATCAGACTGACTTATTAATTAACACTTTCCAGTATAAATGTAAGTGTGTTAGCTTATAATTATAATTTTGTTGAATTGCTATTATGTATTTATAAAGTCATGATGTAATTATTAATTTAATATATAATTATATAGTGTATTCAGTTCCCTTCGAACAAGTACATTATTTATCTTTTGTTTTACATCAAAGTTTAGCTAAAGTTGCTAAATATTTCATAAATAACTTTAACCCAAGCAAGGCAACTTAGTGAACCAAAAGTTTTCTTAAGTCGACTTTTTTCAAACCTTTCACTGTTTAAGATTTCTAAAGAATGACAGACAACTCATTAATTTGGTAATTACGTTATAACATTAAGAAGATGAAAACAAAAATTAACAAACCATTTTATTTGGTTACAAATATTTTTCACAACAAATTAAACTAGCTTCTATTTGTACATTTAAAAATAAGCATTTTTATTCATGAGTTTAATATGTTGGAAAATTGAATCACAATTTACTTGCAACATTCAAAAATTGAACAAAATGTTTTAAAAACCAATAATGTAAATGGTTATTTACGTATATAACTTATTTATATGCAATGTACAACAACAAAAAAACGTAAATTGAGCAACAAGTGGGAAAAGTTGGCAGATTTACAAGCTTCGACTCGTGCTTCAAATGTTGATGAGTCGAATGTCTTATTTATTTTATCTATTTGTAAATTTAATTGTTGAATAATAATTGTAGTTAGAAGTTGATTCGCGACACCACTGACAATGTAATTTTGAAAGCTCAAATATGAAACTTTTTCATATTTCATTTTGTTTTTATGTTTTTTATTTAGCGAACGTGACTGCCCTCTATAAATGACATATTATAAAACGCTGACAATCTAAAAAAGCCCTTTTTATCATATCCTTTAAATATATTTTATTAATTATATTTACGTCAAAGTGTGTGGTGGGAATAAAAATAATATGTATTTGTTATAAGTATGTGATAGCTTTATGACATATATATAAATCTGCCCCAAGAGGACCACTAATTTCAAAATGGCTAAACTTTAAAGTCATTTTAGATCTCCAGTAAAAATTTATTTTCAAGTGTATCTTTTTGGGGTTTTTATTGCAACTCAAATGTCTATTAAGGCGAATCTTATTAAATTTTTTAGTTACCTAATAATTTGAATTTTTATGTAATAATAATAGTATTATCAAATGCGTAACGAGAATAATAACTAGAAAAAGGACAAGAAAAATCTTTATAAAAAGATGCAATAATATCAATGATAATATAGAAAATTATAACGTAGATAATAAAATTTAAGAACATCACTGTAAATTTATTATATTATAAAAAATTAGTCATTGACATTTTAAAATTATATTGTACACAAAATGTGTTACATGTTAACAATTTCAGATGGTTAATTATTTTTATCGTTCCTTATTATATGTTTCAAACTAACATTTTCGACAATCAGAATTTGAACATCTAATTCAATTCCTATTTTTTTATAATATAGTAAATAATTTTGCGGAATTGATTAGTTGACACATTAAAATTACAAAAATTGCATAGAAATGAGACAAAAATCATTCACAAATACAAATAGAATATACCTATAGAGTACTACTCTATTAGACTGTCTTATTTTCAAGGTGTGTCATCTATTTGATTTCATTGTGCAAAAAAATCTACTATTCAGTGTGATATCTGTACCTAAACGGTTATTGCGAACAATCATACTGTAAAATAAAAAAAATATTACAATTTAAGCATAGGTTGCAGTAAAAAAATGAATCCCTTTTATAAATTTATGAGCAACTGTTAATATACAAACTTTACTTGCATATACACCAAAAAAGAGCATAGCTCTCCTTTAAAATAGGTCTTTGCAATTAGTCAAATCCTTTAATATTTAAAGGATTATTATGCCAATATCACAGCAGAAGAAATTTCTTTTATCACTTTAAGAACCAAAAAA
>JABFPM010001020.1:0-23083 GCA_022817325.1 Idris sp. 1 HC-2018 | reverse complement strand
TGATAAATGTCATTAATTTGATTGAGATCAATATTTCAAATTAAAATAATCTTACTTAGATATCGTTACAATTTAGTACATAATGAACGATTGATTGATAATTGTCTTTAAACATACTTAAAATGCGTTAATCAATTTAAGGTTTCGATGTTGCAAATCTGATTGGGATCTGTAAGGGCTTTATTTAAAAAAAACTTGTTAGATTTTCCAATGCTAGACTGTTCAGGGTCCAATCAGAATTTCTGAAGACGTAAAATTATGGTTTCAGTATTGCAAATCTGATCAGGGCCTGAATTGATTTTTGTGAGAGAATCTCTGAAAATGTTTTCTGACCAGGACCAAACTGAAGCCTTGCGTTACATTCTTGTCAATGCCCGATCGGGACTGTATTAAAAGAGCCTTATCAGGCCCCATTCAGCATTTCCTTTGTCAGATTGCCTACTTGAAGCCTGGTTAGGACCCAATCACTGACCGGGAATTCCCGATCAAATTTCTACTTGGGTTCATATAAACATGTCAAATTACAGTTATTATGTAGATTTTTTCAATTCAGATCTACTTAATTAAAATTCTAATTTATTGCAATCAGATTAATTAGATTATTACAAATTACTAATAAGTGAAGTTCATCAAAAATTAATTATTAAATTAACATTCTGTTATCACAATTGCCTGGTTATATTACATTAATTATTCGTTCAAATTTGTTTAAGTATTTACCTTAAATTTTGTATTTACTTAAAAGCAGTGTAATCAACAGAAAATATTAAATAATAAAAAAAAATATATCATGATTAATAACAAACAATTTATTAAAATCATTAATATTCGTAATAGGATAAAACGTACAAATTTGGCTGTAATGCATAAACCACAAAATAATTGATCCCAATCAATCATTCATTTGCGTTATAAAGACAAGGACATTAAGATCAAAGAGCAATGTTCTGTAATTTGTAACATGGAATTCGTAATTTCAAATCACATTCCGTGTAATTAGAACGAAATATTCTGGGGATGTCCTTTGCATGCTCATAGCATGTAATGAACTTATAATGAATAATTGAACATTTCACGAGTAACCTTTAATGTTCGAATTATTGTCTATAATATGAGTAAGGATCTAGCTAAGTATGTGAACATTAAAATATTAGTCATTCTTATTTAATAAACAGCTCAAAATATTGAAATAAGTAATTTGGAAAATGGAACATTTTTTTACAAAAAAGTGTTATTTTGTTCAAATGATTAAAAGAACAAACATTCAAAATTCAAAACATAATATATGGCTGAAAAAACATAATAAATTACTATTTATGGCTGCAATAATTTATTAACACGGTTTACCGTCATCGTCGTAACATAAAATAAATCTTAATCTTGAAATTTATACATTCGTTTTTTCGCACGAAAACATAGAGTTTTTCTAAAATACGTTGACATCATATATATTATTTGACAGTAAATTCGATGACTAATATCAGAATGCTTTTCTGTAAAAGCATAAAAGGAAAGAGACTAATAGATATTTTCTGTCTGTAAAAGGATCTTTTATTGAATGTAATATTTAAATTTCATATATTAAACAAATTTAGTTTTATCCTCAGTCATTTTTTATGCAATCAAATCTTCAATCACTTTTTCATATAGTTGCACGAGAATTACTCCAAAATCAATATTATTTTAATTGCTGAATTGCATGTCGGAAGTGATTATTTATCGCCCGTACTTAATGATGGCAAAAATAATGGAGATAAAACGTAATTCGTGTGTACATGTGGTTAAATCGCGTTAAAATGTACTGTAGAAAAGCATATAATTAATTTGGGATTTCGATTCATTTCAAATGTTGCATTAATTTTAATTATTTATAAAATCAGAAAATACTGAATGTAATATAAATTATATTTTATATAATGTGAAATTCAATTAATTTTAAAAATTTCTTTTTTTTATATATATTTTATGTTACGTATTATTTTATGCAATGTTAATTTACAGTATGGTATTACTTTGATGTAGTATAAATTTATGTAATGGCTCTAATAGTTGTTTTAATTTGTTAATTCATTTAAGCTCATAATTTCATAGACAGTAAATGCATGTTTTATGTAAAACACCACAATTATTGTCTGAAAATTAAACTCAAGCCGAGCATTAAATTGAAAGTAAACGTAAAAATCATATGTCAGTGTTTAGTCTTTCAACATGGTTCGACATTTGTGGTTTCACTTTGAATAAATATTCAAATCAATCATACTACGCGAAATTTCATTTATAACGCTAATAAGTTCAACATGAGTTGCTTCTAACATTTATTGTCGTGTAATTATTAGGTGAATTATTTTCTGTTGCATTTAATGATGACATATGCACGTAGAAATTATACTCCTTTTTTTGTACAATTTACACTGAGTATTACAATGCAAATTCGGAACTATTATTTAACAGCTGTTCATCAAATAAAGCATGTTATAATTGTAAGAGGCATTCGATACACCATATGTGCTGGGTAATAAGTACTGCAACAATAAATACTTTGCATTTCACTTGTATTAATAAGATTGTATTTTGCTTTAACTTCTGTTTTTGGAAACTCATTTACTGCGTATAATGCAATTAATATTAATAACTCTATTAATTTCGGCACTTTTAAATTGAAGCTTAAAATTATATGAAGTATAAATTGTAAATGAAATAATAATTACTTTTATAGTACAATTTTATCTGTTTGTAGATTCATATTGATGAAATTGAATTTTACAAAAGTTTATTTTACATTGGATTAAATTTGTATTATATGTTATTGTGTGAAGTTATTTTAGTGTGATTTAGAAGAATTTTAAAATTCGTTTTTATTAATTATTAAAAACATGCAATTATATTTCAGTAAAATGTTTGCAAAAAATTACATTTAAAGGGTTAAAAACAATGATAAGAAGGTGAAAAGGTGTCACCGCAAATAATGCATTATTAAAGCAGAAAAGAGGATGACGCATCGTAGTAAAGAAGAAGAGTAGGGTGCGCGCACTCGACAAGGCTTCATTTCCAAACAATTTTCATGATCGCGATAAGTTAATTCGTCGGGTGCAGAATAATGCAATGGGCGGCATATGGTGTAACAACAGGCGTCGTCTTACGCTTGCTAATGCAGAATACGCGATGCGCGTGCCCGCTTAATTTAATGTAATGTAATGCAATGCAATGCAATGTAAGTTAAATAACCGGCAAGTAACGGTGTGCCGGACAAATCGTTATCTGCTGACTATTTATCGTGCACCACAGCCGTCTGTATGTTCTAATTATGCCGAGAGCTCGCGAAAGGGCATACCTTCGACATGCGAAAGGGTGCACGATAAGCCGACAGATAAGATCGCACTTCGTGTGTCCGACCTCCTATCGTGATACACGCGTGCTGCACGCATATCGGCGCATTACAAGAGGCGCATGCGATGCCGAGAGTACACACACCGAGCGGTGTATTCCGATTTTCAAATAACAAACTGTGTGGCGTCACAATCATGTTAATCTATTTGTACAAATTACGACAATTTTGTGGCTTGTTATGATAAGATGTATTTAAATGAAAATGCAGTCTTTTTGGTGGTCTAAACTTATGACACGAATTTTAATCTCCCAATTATTTGCGTCATAAAACTTTGCAGATTTTATTGTTTACTTTTGATTTACATTTGAAAAAAATATGTTTATTCTTCATATTTTTAAGAAAAAAAATATTGTTATTGTAATGAAGGTGAACAAATTAAGAAGATATGAATTCCCCCCTCTCAATGTTTAGCCTTAGCTATTTTATTTATCTTTCATGTTTATTATCTAGTCGCTAGAATTCATTACAAGTCTCATTTCAATGGAAAAGTCCACAGGAATTGCAGTACTTAGTTCTGATATCAATCCCTGCAACTTTTTGCGAAATAATTCTTTTAAACTCCGTTGACTACCAACTAGCCAAGATGTAACGGCAAACAGACCAGAGTTAAAGAATAGCTCCTTTGCAGCGAAAATTGTTCCGTAACCCAATTCTTGCATCCTTGCATAGTGTGTTTTTCGATTAACTGTTTCATTAGCCTGACAAGATATTGGTCATATGAATTAATAAGAAAAAACGCATATACAAACGCTTTTAGCTAGTCCAGCGACTCCCAATTTCGATATATGATGTAAAAATACTTTTTCAACAATTCTGTTAAATTTTATTTTATTTTTACATTTTGAAGCTGAGTTAAGTCCTGCTTTAAATCTTTTAAATGAGAAAAAATGTTGCGTTGCTACAAAATTTGCAATTTTATGGCAGTATGAAGTTAGAAATTGTTGTCATGCAAATTAAGGGTCTCAAATTTAATGGTAAGAAAGAGCACTTTTAGTTTTGTTTATGAAAATTGAAACGTGCCCTTTTTCTTAGGGGACTTTAATACAAGGTGTCCGCAAAATATGGAAACTATCTGGTTAGTGAAATATTTTGAAAATACATATCAAATGAAAAATGTGTGAATAGACGGGTCGAATATTTTTTGAAGATCTAGCCGATGACAAGTATCATGAACTTTATTAATTTAGTTCTCTTCTGACCCCTAGGAGGTTGCAGTGGAATGGGAGTCAAGATAGATGTCATTGGATAATTCTTCACAAAATATTCGACATGTCTGTTTTTATTTTTTTGATCCGATTTGTATTGTTCGAGTTATTCAAATTGTTAACATTGTTTACCCATGTTTATTTTCTGTGATAACAGCGCTACCTATGACTAAAGTATTTGTCGAAATATTTTACTGTTTCCACATTTTTTGGATACCCTGTAGTGCGTTCTGCCATAACAAGAAAACAAGTTCATTGCAATATTTAATTATGCAAAATAAGCAATGAAAAAACCAACTAGAAAAATGAGTATTCGATGATGATCATTTTTTACTAATCAGTATTTTGACCAGTATGCCAATGATAAGAAACTGATTTTCAAAATCTTTGAAGTGAATTATTATGGAATATTAAAAAGTAGACTTGTCTTGATATTACGGGCAACCACAAACATAACTTTTAATAGATTAATAAAATATTATGTATGTGAGATTTAAAAACAGTTATAATAAAAATATTTCCGGTTAACATTTTTGTAAACTCAGGACTCATTAACAGTGAAGAATTGATATAGTCATCTATACTTATTAATTTGTAAAAGAATGTTGTATATTATTAATTTTTATTTTTAACACCTTTTTGTAAGTTAAATTTAAAAAAAATATTTTAGCTAATTCCATGCAAATAACAGATTCAGGATCAGTAACCCTTTGAGTCACTCTTTTTATTTACTAGTTCAAATCAACTTTTTCCATGTTCAAAGTCGTTATAGTGATGAAATTAGAAGATTTATGCCAAAAAAACACGAAATTTTTTTTAAATAATTTTTGTTATAACCATTTTTTTATTTAATTTTATATTTTTCCAAATTAATTAATCATTTTAATAAGCCAAATTTTTTAAGCAATTATACAATAGGTTCAATAAAAAATTTTCAAATGTTGTAAAATTATCTAAAACTTAAAAAAAATAATAGAGTTTTCCAAAATTTTTAAGGGAGATATGGCATTTTGAAACCAACTCCCGAAAAACCGAATATTTTCGAATTTTAAGACATAACAACTCCTAGAATCAAGTAAAATTCGTTTTTGACCAGTGAATTTTAAAGCTGAAACTTCAATGTTTCATACACAACAAATATTTTTAATTATCTGCATAAATAACGAAATTATTTCAGTCGGAAATGAAAAAAAAAAAATTAACGTTTTTAGAGTTACCCAAACTTTTGACCGACAGTGTATGTGTCGATGCTTGAATGTCACTGTGAATGTGCCATTACTCTTTTAAATTGCATTGAATCATTGAAAAATAACAATAATTAGAGTGCAAACAAGCAAAATAACATGTGTCTAAAATTAAAAGAACATAATATATTCTAACTGTGTTATATTGAATTCAGTCAAATAAAAGGAAATTATTTTGCCTTTTGAAATTAAAGTTAACAAATAATTTAAGAAACACGGTCAAAGATTTTTTATAGTTTACTTCAATTGACTATTTATAGAGGGATTTTGTGAATTGTTCGTAGTCCTTTATTGATCATGGCTAAATGAGCGTTTTATTCGTACATATGTCAATATAATTATACGCCAGTGTTGCGGAAACCGAGCCTGTTTATCCCTTTGGTAAACGGTGCATACACGCACTGACCTCCGTCAACTATGTAATCATGCTCGCGACGTGCTTGAGGTCGCTAAAAGGTAGAAGCACTCACGGAAATTACTATGCTTTCAATTAGGATCGAGGGCAAATTATCGCGATGACACTCAAGCGCGAAAGCGACTAATCGTGGCAAAGAGGTCATTACGATTTTCTCCGATCGTCCGCTTTGCTTTCACACGCATTACAGTTTCGCGATTTTCGCCACACTGCTTTCTCGTTTCACCTTTGTATCTTTTCGTTTACCATTTGTTTCCATTCGTAAACGTTCATTCGCAACACGTGAAAAGAATAGTCAAGCTCAAACGTTCGGAGTTCGACGTGCTTGTGGGATGGGTTTGTAGCCAAAGTGCGCTTTTACAGAATTCAAACCTTTGTTGCGCATTCATTTAATATTGCTTGTGAGTTTTGATTTTTCTGTTATCATGCTGAAAGAGTAGTTGAAAGATTATTTTATTGTTTTTCTGCATTTTTACGGTTAAATACACTTTTCATAGTTTTGTTTCAACAAATAAGAAATTTCGGCTTTTATTGTGAACTTTCATTTGAAGTATTTTATGGACATTATTCATCAATTAGATGTGTAAATTCAAAATAAAACGTTATTTTTGCATTCAAAAATAAATAAATAAATATTTGTTAAAACATTTTTAAGTTACAATGATAATGTCAATTAATTGACTCGATTGATATATATACAAAATAAATATACTATCCAGCATAAGTTTTTGGACACTCAGATAGTTTTGCAGAAAATAATGATACTACAGGAAATAAAAAAAAAAGTATATTTTGCAATAAATGAGATCAACGAAAAATTTTGGTCACGGTAATATTTTCAATTTATTCATGACGAAATTTTTGTTGTCCATGTATTCGAATTCTTTTTTTTTTTTTTTTAAGTTTACGTTAAACGTATTTGTAAACGTCAAACGTATCAAAAATTGACGTAAAGACATTCACGTCAACAAAAAACTATTCACGTTAATGACGTAAGCTCTTCAGTTGTTTCAACTTTTTTCGTTGACGTGAATGTCTTTACATCAATTTTTAAGGAGTATTCACAATGAGAGGGTTTTGAACGTACAAAACGTAAAACGAGTCGATTCAAGCGTTTATATAATGTCTATTGTAAAACAATAGATTTTCATAAAAATTACGTAAAAAACACTGTTTTACGGACGCTTGACTCGTTCCGTTGAATAAATTCGTTTCATACATTCAAAATTCTCTCATTGTGAATAACCCTTGAATACTCCTTTAATACGCTTGACCTTTCAAATACGTTTCGCGTAAACTTAAGAAACCAATGAATCCGCCTTTATTATGAATTATTCGCTTTTAATTCATCTATTAAAAATCATTATCAAAAAAATGTTGGTTAGAGAAAAATAAAATCTAAGTTATAGCGTGGTGTTTTATATAAACAATTTAATTCCATAAATAACCAATTTATTAAAACTCTTAAACAGAAATGTTTGAAATCGTTGAGACAATGTTTTCTGTAAAAAGAATGATTTTTCACTGTTTTGTGAACAATTGTACATGCCGTATCTTGCGTAAGAAGATTAAAGTGTGCAAAATTTGAAATTAAATTCACCGATCTCATGCGAATTTAAGTCAATTGAATATTTTATATGTGTATAATGATTTTTCTTTTTGCACAACTTTGACGAAATTCACTTTGCGCATAATCCAACATTGAATCTAAGTGTTAATTTAACTGCAAGTTGTTCTTTTCTTTGCACTTTTGTTGACCCAAAATACTAAAGTTCCGAGTCAACTTTTTATTCAAACGCCGGCATTTGAATTAATGAAACCAACTTTTTCGATAAACTTTCTTTCTTTAACACTTTTTGTTTTTTCTTAATCTCCAATTTAAGTGCGGTCGAAGACATTAAAGATCTCCGCTTAATTAACACAATATAACTAAGTGGGCGGTATAACTAAGCATACCGAGAGTTAAATCGCATTTGACAAACTTGCGAGAATAGCGCGCCGGCGGACTGACTGGCACCACAGTCGCAGTTACGGTGCACCAACCGCGAGAAATAAAATCTTCTGGCGACTTTGAATCGTAATATTATTCAAAGTGTTTCTCGCGATTTCGGCGAGATTCAGCCCGTTCTTTTTCCTCACCTACTTCCCTTTGCACTTATCCCCAACAAGAATGAAGGCTAGAAACGTCACGACCTCGACGTTCTTTCCTACAATTTCATATGCAGAAACGCGCGTGCAGGCATGTAAATGAGAGCGTTTCATATTCCAATGCGATTACCTCAAATTTGCGCTCGACGATCGTTTGCCGCTCCAAAATTCAATTGGACTGTATCCAACATGTGCCCGAGAAACAACGCGAGATGTTTTTCTTGAACTTTGCTGCTCGCAATGTGAACGCACTTATTCATATTCCAATAGTTCGCGGTGCTGGGCAATTTATTTCTGCAACGCTGCATCGTCTAAATTTCCTCGGGGTTTAATATATACATCTATATACAATATACGTGGATGTGCCAAACTCACATGTTTGGTTAGAAAATCAGTGTGCAAATTTTGATGTTGAACTGTGCAAAGAGTCGTATAAATATTCTATTTAGTTTTCAATCATTAGTTTCGTATATTTTCTACAGGAGTATTTTTTTAAATACAAATGAAAATTTTCATACATAAAAATAAAGTATTTTCTATTTGTTAAACAATATAAGCTTATACAATCGTGATTGTTAAGGTTCTATCATTTGAAACATGTATTAATTAAGTTGAATTTATTATCTCGCTTTAAAATGCCATTGTCTCAATATTGAAGCTCAGTATGTATTTTGTTCATATACAGTATAGTAAACGAGCTTTTTGATGAACTGAAAAAAATAATAAAAATTGAACGGCAGATTTCAATTTTGATATATCCGGAATAATAACAGCCGATATTGCTACAAGTTGCTAAGCACAAAACAACGAAGTATATTTTACGTGTTTTAATCAGACAAGCATCCAGCAAATGTCATGAAGGGGGTTCATTTACGCTAATGAAATCAGTGTTATCTTTGGCGGATTCACGTGTTACGCCATACAAACATTGGACTGTCCCTCAATTCACAAATACATATCTACAACAATGGTTTGTTCGCCTGTTCCGTCGACACTCTTGTATATTTTGTCAATTCATATTGTGACACAGTAAAAAAATTGTATACAAACTCTTTCAGTTGAGGTAAAATTGAATGAATAGTAAAAAAATACTTGAAGAAAATTTTTAATTTTAAATCGTACAATATGTTGTAAATTTAGTATAATTTTGTTTTTGAAAAAAATATAGTTTTATTTATAAGAGATTGAAGTATTTTGATTATTTACAGTATTTTGAAGTAAAAAGGAGCTACATCAAGTCCAGTTCAAAATTAACTATACACACTTTGGTTTGGCACTTAGTTTACCTGAACTTGAGGGTATCAAACATTCTATTCATGTAAAATCAACTTGTCCAAACAACACTTAGCCAAACTTCTCTTGCAGACTGTGTTTCATCAAAATTAATTTTGTTGAATTATTCGTTGATAAAATCATGTTCATCTATTTAATTGATCATTGAGAAAGATTGATGTTTGAGAATTTGCATACATTTCCTTCTAATTAATTAAATCAGACGTTCAATGAATTCTAGAATTTCTCAATTACACACTTTTTTAGTAATTGTTTTGTTTTGTTTTGTTTTTTTGTTCATTTAACGTCTGTTTTTTATTTTATCTTTTAGCTCATACAAGAGTTATCTTAAAAAAAAGGTGACTATCTAAAAGAAAGTTCGTTGTTTCGAGATATTCGGACAATAGTTAGGTGCAAAGCTATTCAATTTGTTGCACACAAACAGCAAAAGTTTGGACGTGGGTGTACATACGTAAAGCTGGCAAATTGGTTGCTTCTCTTATGGAAGGCCAGTGTCCCTTTCCACCCGGTGCGATAGCTCGCTAACAGTGCTGCCTTCATCGTCCCTGCGAGCGTGCAAAGTACATAAATATTTCCACTCCGGGGAAAAGTAATTGGACGAGGACGACATACGCGTCTGTTATTCTTCTACGAACGAATGTCCCGACTTTCTCATTGGACCAGCAAATAAATCTTGGAGCTCGCTTTATGAGAAACCGCCTTCTGTTAGAGCGCTCTACAACGTGTGTCGCTTTTCTTTTTCTCGTACAACGCACTGGGTAGCGCATACATGCAATCCAGTGAATTGGATCGGCAAATTTGCTAAATTCGTTTCTCTTTTTCCAGCGACGATTTTTCGGCAAAGACTGTATTTTGAACTGACGCTCTTTATTTTATGACCAACAACTTCGTTCTCCATTTATTTTTATCACTAAATTGATTTTGAAGTAGTATCATTTTGGAAATATCATATTCCATGTTTTTTATGAAGATAGAGTTTTGATAAAAGTGAGCATATAAACGATGATAGAATGAACTTGAAAACACTTTATTTATTTCTTTATCTGTTAAGAAATAACTTGTTTGTAAATAAAATTGAATATTCAAGTATAGAACTTTTAATGGGTTATTAAACTTACATTCATGTTTGAAGCAGCATACTATTACGGAGAGTAAATTGTTATTAAGTTTAATTGGCACATTAACCTAAACTCTATTTCTCCTTAATTTTAGGAAAGTCAATCAACTGCTAAAAGCCAGCTTCATTTGATAACATTTGTCAAGAACATGCGACTGCATGCATTCTATAAATGCACATAACCCATAGTAGGCAATCAAGCAGAGTACCTCTTACTAACGTTTCGTGGTTAGATTTGACGGCGTTCTACTAGACGATCTGCAGGATAGCGTGTTGAAGTACTATAGAAATTCTCGGTTTCGTCGTCGCGTCTACGACGATGTTTAAGCAGTTTGAGTCGTTTCGTGTCATATATTTTGTTGGCATACAATAAGATTCACTAGCTTTATCGTAGCAATACCTCAGTGAGTAAAACAAACCACAATAGTTGACTTTAAATTTTAAGAATATTGTGTCAGAATTTATTGTGCACTGCATCATATACAAACGTATATATTTTTTGTTTCAAAATTGAGTAAATAATCTCATAATTTTACTTTTACAATTTCTCGGTTCAAAATGCAACGTCGTACTTTCATTTTGAACGAAATTACTTTAATAAAGAGTGAATTGAATTCTGTTTTTATTTTCTCGATGAGATACATTTACTGAGAGAAATATAAGAAAACTTCATATTTACATCACTTTTATTTTTGAACATATGACGTCGTAAAAAAACAAATCTTTTCCACTGCTTTATTTAAACGTACACCGAGAATGTAATAACTCTTTATGTCATGTGCGTCCTTCTCTGCAATTTCTTGACGCTTTTACCTACGAGATTAGCATCGAATTTCCCGCGAAAACATTTCAAATTAAGCAGAACCATTGCCGCGAGCACCTGCGTTTCGCTCTTGTGATAACGTCGACGGGTCTACATTGCAGAGACAAATAATTAACAACGCTTGGAACGATTTATTAGAGTGGCCATACATATGAGTCTCATATTGTGCCTCCGTCATAATAATGTGTACAATTATTCTGTCTTTTAACTTTAAAATAACTTGTCACATTTAATACGTTAATTATTAATAATAAGCTTTTTACACAAAAAGTGTTATAAATTAGCTAAATGATTTTCTTTTAAAAAGCATCAAAGTATTAGTTTAAAAATTGTATACAACATAATATAAACGTATAATGGTAAAAGTTTTAATATAAATTATTTTTTATTGTATATTTTTAGAACTTCATTTGTTGTGAAATTTGTATTTTTCTTGATATTCATTGTGAGTTATGCTTTCAGATGTATAATTTAGCAATCTATTCCAGTTTAACTTTTGAAACTTTAACATTTGCAATGACATGTTAAAAATATTTAAACAAACAAAATACTTCTTTTGTAGAACTTTTTATTCATTAACTTGCGTAAACATTATTAGTCGATAACTTCTTGATTAGATGACCCAATTTAATTCACAGAGAAACGTAATGCATAAAGTAATTACGCTCTAATTATGGATTTGGTTCAATTTCAATTATGGATTAAATCACATTTCAATTAAGTATTGCATTAGATTTTACTCTGTTGTATTAGTTGAAACCTTGCCAAATTCACTAAAATATTAAACAGATTAATTTTTCTTTCACTGCCATTAAACAAGAAAAATGTAGAAATTATTTCTATTAATATGTATTTATATAATAACTATATGTTTACGAATACTAGTTCAATAATAACCCCAATATTACTGAAATGAGACGCTGATCTAATTAGGACTTTTAGTATACACAGCACAATGAATATTATCCCAATATGTATTCACTGACATATAATCAAACATAATTATTACTCAAAACATTAATATATAGGATAATTAATTGAAACAAATAATTTTGTCTTGGTTGCATTAGATATTAGTTAAGTATGTGAAACATTTTATTTTATTTATATGAGACTGATATTAATCTGAAATTATTTTTTAAATGTCAAAAAAGATACTATCTTACACCATTGGGTAAGTTTAACATGATTTATTATGTATTATTTCTTAATAGTATTGTAAAAAATTTAATATTCAATAGAAAATTGAATAGATTTACAAACAATATTAAGATTTATACATTTATAGATTAAATAAAAGCTGAAATATGTTGATTCAAATTTTTCTAGATAGAAAAAATGTTTTCCTTTTATGAAAAGTTGGTTTGGTTATATAAAAACTGAAAAGAATAGTATATCCTTTAAGCAGGAAAAATTAGTTTTAAATTGACAGCCTGAAGGGCTTGAGACAAGATCGTAAGTCTAAGTTTAGACAAACTAAACATTTTGAAATGAGAGAAATAACATTTTATCTTTATCTTTATTTTTTTTTACTACATTTTAATTATTTCTATTTGAATATTTAGCTAGTCTTGTGTCATTTGTCACTATCGGCAGAGTATCGACATTTTGGCACGAGCAGTTACATTTTCCATGAAAAAGAAAACTTTTACCATTCAATCAAAAATACTATTGCTACTTCAAACAAAAATAAAGACGTAATCAGGATCATAAACTGAAATAAATTTATGGTCTAACTTTTTGAATATACATTTACAATAATGCAAAAGCTTTTATTGCGGAAGAATTTTGCTTTAATTTTTGAAAACACCGAGGCTTGTTTTATCACAGGCAACAGTAAAGTGAAAAGTATAACGATTATGCTAAACTCGTTTGTTCACTTATATCTCTTAGTGCACAATTATTCAAACGATCGTCACTTGAAACGCTCGCAGTAAAGATTCTTGGCCTCGCAAATTTATTCACGAAGCTTTATGACCCGCTCGCGAATCACGATAAGATACGGCACTTAAGGTAGTCCTTTAGCTTGAGGCACGAATCCAGCTGGTATAACCTTTTTCTATCCACAAGTACCGGGACAAAATGTTCGAAGACGAAGTAGCTACCGTTCGCTCGTACTCTTGTCTTATTTATCCTTCTTCCGGCCAGCCATACCAGACCCTTCCAGTGATTACCATGATTATTGTACTTACATTGCCCATAAAAGATCATGCAAAACAGTAACAACATATCTTTCAAACATTGTTATTAAATTAAAAGTTGTTATTAGTTTGAGTAAAAAATTGTTTTCAGTTTATATCAGTCAACTGTTTATATAAATCAATTTGTTTTTATTATACACAAAAAGTATACATTGGACGACATTATATATTATTTATCAAATAAATTAGAAAATTGTGAGTTGTATAAATTATTATGAATAAACTTTTTATATGAATTATAAACAGCAGCATTGTGAAATAAAATTTGAAAAAAATTGTGAAGACATTATTTCAGTCGATACTATAATTAGAAATGATATGTAGGTCCCAATTTTCTTATGAAAAGTCCACAATAATCTCATTTACATCTTTCAATAACCTTAAAAGCATCATATTATAGACTGCAATACAAACTGTAAGGTAGCTGAAAGAAAAAACAGATTTGATTCATTCAAAAAAGTTTCACGACGACACCCTTTTAATTTCAGAACATGTTATACAAATAAATAAATACAAAGTTGAAAGAAACTTAAACTCGTCTTTCTTAAGGATCAATTATGTAAAAAACGTGGTCTTTATAATAGACCTTATGTACTCTTCTATCACTGTCTATTCAACTTGTATTTGTGGTTTTGCCATTGTGATTTGCAATGGTAACCTGTGATGCATCCTGTTTATTGTCAGTCCTCCCTCTCGTTACCTTATACTCGGTTTAGACATTTATCCATCTTTTTTTATTACTTGTATCTTTACGTTTCCTTTATTTTATCATGCTTTACTTGAACATTGGGTATTATTTTGAACGGAAACATATGTAACACATAATTTAAACGAGTCGTATGTATTTACCCGCAACATATAAGGTTACATGCTGCACTAATAATCTATGAAAAGCAATATCGTTTATCAGTGTCATCGATGTTGACATCGAGTTTCGTTTTGGAGATACAAAGTAGGCAGTTTTACACGCTTGATGAACATGCAGACAAAATTGTCATTTTTTATGTCACATGAGCACATGAACTGAATCAAATGTTCCACATTTTTTTATGATTCATCATCATTTTTGTTCGCATGATGAAACAAAAATTGTGATGATTAGGTAGTAATGACTGATGGTTTCCATTAATTTTAACTTTGTTTATCTGACATGATATTTTTGTATGAGGACATGAAATCCAAAAACTAATTTAATATGCATTTAGGTCTTTTATCTTTTATCTAACATGATGATTGCTGTGAAAAATACATTTGTATATTTGAAATGATTTTCACATTTTGCCTATACATTTTTTTTTCATAATTATTAATTATACTTAAAGATTTTTTTATATATAAAGGGATTCTATAACAATGTTTGAAATTATCTATAGAATAATTATTATTCTAGCTTTTAAATTTTGAGTGTTAAATTCACAATTAATTTTGTTATAAATATGGTTCATAATAATTATATTAATTAAAAGATATTTCAAATTTGATTGCTTAAAAGTTACAAATGAGATAACAAAGTGTATACCCATTGCGGTACCACATTTTTACATAAGTATCATGCATTAAGCAGTTCAAGTTTTTTTTTATTTCGGTTTCCAGTGTACTTGACAGACAAAATCTTGTTGAGGGTTAATACAAAACTCATGAATAGTCTTGTACCTCTGTCCTTATCCAGTCATGAATGAAGTTCATGTAAAAAGAGCAGCGGTACAGAAGTGTTTACAACTTCTGGCGTTCTTGTAATCTGGTTTTCATAAGAAAAAAACAACTCAAATCTCATTCACTAGTACAGTTCATTTATTACTTTTAAAATGCGTATCATTTTTCAAATTTGTATTTAGTTGCATATGTTAAATTAATAAAATTTTATGATTAAACTTGAAAATGAATTGGGTACTTAATTTTCTCTATATTCAGTCAAAACAATGAAAATCATTTTTCAACAATTGATTGCAGAAATGCATGGTGCAGCGACACTTATAATATTAAATTTATTACCAACCACAGTTTGTAAACTGCACGAGCAGTGCATGAATGACCGAAGGGTATTGTACCAATACGAAAGGCAATCATTTGTGCGAAAATTTTAGGGCTTACATGTACACCAAGTATGCACATATATGCACGCATGTAGCCGTAGTTTCAGCTTTATGTGTCGCAGTCATCCAACCTCGAAGGACAACCTCTACGATGGTTGCTCCCTGCTGTTTGAGCAAATGGGCACTTGCGGTACTTGCAAGTACTTAGGTAACTACCCGTTCGCTAGGTCGTTTCTTGGGACGTTGAAACTTAATGGGTTGGTATAGGTATTGGTGTATGTGTGTAAATCTGTGTGCCATAAGTATTTCTTTATTACGTCAGGTCATGGTTGTAATAGTATGGTCAATCGGGATGAAACAAATAGGGTCAAGACAGGTCCCCACTTTTTGTAAGGGTGTTTCTTTCTTACCGCATTTGCAAAGGGGTGACGCTATTTCGTACGCATTCCTGCATAACTGTAAATAATTCGATATTTTGCGCAAACGGTACAAGTCAAAATAAAGGTTATGCTGTGTCACATTTACATACGAGATTGTGACTCGATAACGGTTATTTAACGTGATTCAAAGTTTATAATTCGACGTTTAATAGCCACGGCAAGTCATGTGCGTGATAAGCACGGCTATAAAATTTATTTATTTAATTAAGAGGATTGTATATTATGTGCCGGGCAATTTCAAACTTGTTTTCCGCTTTAGGCTGTAAAATCAATGGGTTCAGTTTTTGATTGTTTTCGGATCACAGCAGAAAATGGAATTGAAATGAAAAAAAAGTTGAATGATGACAGTTTTTAAGTTAAATTCATTATAAATATTTAAATGCAACAGTAATTGAAAAATATTGTTTTATAGAAATGGCAGAACTCTGTTCATATTTTAATAATATCTCGAATTGACTTGGAAATAAAGTTGAAATAAAAATAATTATGTAGCAATTTCGGTCAGTTTTACGGGGAAATAAATATATTGAAAACTAAATGAAGTTGTTTTTGTATTTATGCAAAGCGGCTGATTTCAATGGAACTAAAGTCTTATGAAACAGTAAATGTTCAATTCATTTTAAAACGTAATAAGGATGTATTATATATACGTATACGTATATATAAAAGTACTGACATTACCAAATGACTATTTTATAATATGTATTTATTTGTACTAATATTAAACACATTTCAAAAATATTGAAAAATTTAAATGTCTTAACTTAAGTTGTAATTGTATTTGATAGAAGTAAAAATAACTGAGAGTTTTTCAGAGTTAAATTCTAATCAAATTGTTTTCAAAATGGTTTATTTCAAATCTGATTTATTAATAGTTCAACAAATTTAGAGTTGATTTAAAATTACTCTAATGTCAAATGCATTTTTTTCACTCCATTACAATGTTTAATGTAAAATAAGTAAGAACATTAGAATACGTAAGACTTTTTATTATCAAACTGACTATTTTGATTTGATCGTCAATGCTTTCTGAAAAATTAAAAGTCGAGCAAACATGAGACGAAGCGATCGAGTTTAATACAATCCATTAAACTAATCGCCTTCTCCCTCCCACGGTTTATTACACAATTCATTGGAATATATTTCAAGCTGTCAGAAATTGAGCATTCCGATTGTACAGTTATAATTCCACTTTACACATAACTCTGTCATACGCACGCGGGATTTTAACGTATCACATTGTGAAAAGATACCTTCTCTCCCGTGTATCAGAGCTTTACCATGCTATGATTACACAGCGCCGGAAACTGCAACCATGCACGCGATATATTGTGTAAAAGCTCTTCGCAAATTCCGAGTGTCACGTTGAGATTGTCCTATTGTGAAAGTGGGGTATCGTGTGGACACATGTGCATCACGATTCCGACATATGGCTCAACATGCCCTGCACACATATACGCAATGTTAAATGACCGTGAAAGCGAAGGAGTTGGAGTCGCACCTGAACCGCCACAGATAAATGAGTTCCCTACGCATAGGTATTCGCTTACTTACATACCTTCGCATATATTCATCCATATATTTCCGATTGCGGGTTTTGCTGCAAATTAGTTGCTCCGTATTCGTCTCATGAATACCACCACAACTTGTCTTTTATTCTCTACCTCCAATTGTACTCCTAAGGGGTTCTTCTAATAGAACGCCGAGCATCCTAGACTCCTAATCTATCATTAACTCATTTTGTCTACAATTATGTTGTTATTGTGACGATTCGGTCCACTTTGACGGTTGTCGTTTCGCAAGTCAGGTAGTTGGTTGAATTAATGCTTTATTTTCAATTGTTAAGTGTAATGATAGGCAATCATTTGGTAATTGAGATATCATAATTAAGAGACTATCTATTAATACTGAAGTTTTTGTGACTGTGCTAGGGTTGAGAATGTGAATAGTTTAATCAGAGGGAAATTAATACTAATTTTAACTGTAGAATTTGATTTGAAGAAAAGATAGTTTAAATAAGTTGAATAATTATAGCTTTGAATGTATGGACATAATTTAACGTTCATTTTTCATACGAGCTATTTTTTAATTAAAAAAAAAAAAAGAATACAATAGAATCGAAATTATTAGTTAATTGATCCAATTTATTTATAAGTAAAATTACAATTGTGTTTTAATATACTAGTTTAGTATTAAATAGCAACACTAGATCTGTGATTCTCTTCGATTTTGAAATATTAGTTGTCAGCTCGAAGCCGTATTGATTTTGGCTTAATAGAGAGATTTTATGTATTATAAGAAGATTAACAGTCAAAGGTTAACATGATAACAGGTAACAACATGACATTTAATTAGTGATAATTACATTCTGTATTAGAATTATAATTACATAATAATACTAATCAATTATTTATTCAGTTGAATTTATCATCTATATCCTAGATCCTCAATAATTAACGAATTCAGTTCCAATAAAATCGATTACATTAATTATTGCTGTGAACTCATAACCATTCGAATTATCAAGTGAAATGTTAATTTTAACTTGCAAACCAAACGGTAGTATCTTTTTTGTTTATCATTTACTGAATATCTTTGGGCTCATTCACAGTGACGTATCGATGTAGTCCTCACTTAATGTAAATTACAATTAATAATTTGCTAAAAAATGTTGTATATTATTAATGTTTATTTTTAACTCATTTTTGCAACTGAAAATCAAACGTGTATTATTTATTTCAGCTAAATGTATGTAAATAAAAGATTTAGAATCATTAAACTCATAGATGTATCAATGCTTCAACATCACTGTTAATGTACCCTTTGGTAACAATTCTATTTTCATTTCAATGAATCTCATACAATACTCAGTGAGTTACAATCTCAAAAGCCTCATTATAAAGTCACTAGATCTTTATTACTTCACGTTCTATAAGTAAAAACAATCTGCGTTGATTTTTCACGTTTAACTGTATACCTGATGTGCCATCTGTCAACGGCTTTCATAAATTTTCACTTTGCTTGACATGCTATTCCATGTAAATTGTTCTTGTACTCATCCCCCGTCGGTTTTACTTCTTCCTTATTTCTATGGCCATTTTATTTTCGCTTTGAATGCATTCATAGGCTATTTTCTTAACAAAATTTGCATCCTTCGAAGCGAATATGAGTAGACCATAAAAACATTTTACACGTTTTGCATAAATATTTGTAATGAAATACTCGTTTGCATTACATAAGCAGTTAAGACACAAAATCATTTTCTCCCTAGTGTTTTTTAATTAAAAATGACTAAGAATTTTATACAAATTTGTTTAGTTTTAAAGGTCACTTATGAATGTTTAATATTGATTGTCAGACGATCGGTGTTTGACTGTTTTTAAATATATGAAACTTTGTATTCCGTTTAAGCTCAATTCGGAGAGAGACACCTGGCAGCATTTTCCTAAGAGAGGGGTGAAAAGGTGTATTATTATGCTTATTCCTTTTACCAGGATGTAACTTTACTAACCAGTAACTATTACTCTGATCTCTAAGCCTATAATGTTGCATCAACGATCACAAGATTGTAGGTTTCAAAATACTTCACGTAACTATTAAGACTACCACAAAACATAAATGCAAACGTACACCGCTTTGTAAACTTTTTGAACATGAATGAGTGGTAGGCCGACTTAAATGGACACGTTATACAAAAAGTCATGCACTTACTTATACGGCTTTAATTTTTATTTCATACAATAGAAGGAGGTTTTAAATTATATTTAAACGAGTCTTCATCGCGTGAATCTACATTTTATAGTTGAATTATCATTTTGATTACATAATTTCTTAGTCCAGTACATTTTAATTTTATTTTTCTTTTAACTTAAATAAGTACGGTTTTGCCTTCAAAAATTACAGTCTTTGTAAACGAAAATAAATATTTCCTCAATTTCTCCCTCTTTTTCTTAAAACTTTGAAATATGCTTCGTGTGAATAAATTGATAGCGAGGCAATTGGTGCATGAATTTTCAATAACATGAAATGCTGCTATCTTAATTAATTTTCAAGACCACTAAATGAGGATCACCTTTATTAGCTTTATCAAACTGCAATTCAAAACCCGTCAATGTTTCGGGTATTGACAATGACCTACTAGCTGGGTTGAACTTTGGGTATGCCACAGGACGTCTCTCGGGCACAACTATGCTTTTGGCTTTGATGTTAACTAAGCCTAAACCGTCATGCGATCACCGGCTGCATCGGTAGCTAATAGGACAAGATTCACACACAGTTGCACATAACACTGAGAGTTCAGTGGTATACAGGAAGGCTTATATAAACTATGATAGTTCTATGTCTATATATATGTATAATCATTATATCTGTGCACAGAATATGAGATAAGGGGGGTTTCTACCCCATACGTATATATTATTCCTGATCTATCAAATACAGAACTGAAATTATTTATTAATTACAAATGAGATTATGCTCAGATATTTTTTGCTTTATTGCAATGTTTCAGTTTATTTTATTTGCAGGTAGATGTCATAAATGCAAATATCTTGCATATTAATACTTGTTTATTTGGTTTGAAATTTGTGCAACATAATTTTATGTTATGCTTTTTGACAGTAAAATCCTGGAGTATTGCGGTGGATTATATGATTGCGATTTATCTATAAATTATTTGTCTAGTTGAGAATACCTGATCATTACAAAGAAAGCAATTAAGCTGAAAGCATTGCATTTGAGAACAGACTGACCAAACGAATAGACAGCCTCACTAGATATTTGCTTCATCCTTAATTAAATTTTTGCCGAAATACATGTCGAGTACATCTACTGTTACTTAAATGATCAAAATATTGTTATATTATATTTAATGGCGATTTCATATGAACTTTCAAAACAATTAATTGTATTTATGCCACTTTAATACAGTTTTTTAATATATAACAGTTAATTTATTCAGGGTTAAATTAATGATATCAAATGTAGTATAATAGTATTTTAATCAAAAACTGAGATATATTTTATATAATAATTTATAATTTGCTTTTAAATTTTTATTTGTATTTCAGATTTTGTTTGTTTATTCTTTTATATAAAATAATTTTTGGTTCTAATGTATGCACATTTAATTTGAAATAATTATGAATTGATGACTTGTTATATTGTGTGAGATTTAATTGAGTGAAGATTTGTATTACTGGAGGATTGAACCAACATCAATTGTATTAAAACAACTTGGTCATGAAATAATTATGTATTTATGCCAAAAGTATAATTGATGTTATTGCATAATATGAGATTAAATTCAACTATATGCATTACATTATATAATACTAAATCGTATCACTGTGTTTCATGTGGAACATAGAATTTAAATGAAAAGCGACTTGATTTTCATTATCTAATATTTGTCAATAATATAAAGTATGAGATGAATTTATTCAAAGTTATGCGACAAAAATTAAAATTATTTCAATCAAATAATTTAAATAATTTTTATTTTATATTTTAATTTAAAAAGAGTCAAAACTGTGAAATCATTTAAACAGATAGATTGTTTGTAGATTTCAATAATGTTGCTAGATTAAATTTAATTCCAATTTTTGTTAAAGGACATAAAGCATAAATCGAATGCTTCACACAAATTTAAATTGATCGATTAAAAATAATCAGTATGAATTAATTAATGAAATGTCTATGTTATTCATGAAAAATAAGTTGATCAAGCATTTTTACAAAAATAATTTTTTCACATTCTATCATAAATCATTTCAAAGAATAAAATAACTTATTAAACTTTGAATAAATCTCTTGTTTCTTTTATTTTCGTACGCATTAATTATTTATTGGCTCAAGAAAACATATACACGAAGTATGTAATATGGAGAGAACCCAGTAGTCGAGTACAGCCTACATAATCCTGCATCCGTACATGTATCGTATCGTAAATGTAGCATCTCAAGAGATATGAAATTATTTGAGACTATATTCCCTTATTAACTGTTCTGTTATAATCAGAGTAGAGTATGTTACACTATACAAGTTAGTAATACTATGATGATTCTCTTTGGATAATATAAAATTACAAAGCTCATGCATTACTTTAAAAATAATTGACTAAAAATTAATAAGAAAGTTAGAACAAATAAATAATTATGAAAAGAACATTGAACATTCTGTTAAAATGTCTACTCTATAAAATTCTAAAAATCTTTGGTTTAGGATTTTTTAAAATAATTTTAATTTTAACGAGATTTTCAAAATATATTTGGTGAAAATTCGTTTTCTTAAACTCTTTCATAATTTATAGAATCAATTATTTTTAGACAGAAAAAAGATCTTACTCGTAAAGTTTTCTTTGCTATTTAAGTATTAATATTTAGCCGAAAATGACTTATGACAATTTGTATAATTCTTGTATTGCAATAATTAGTTTAATGTTGTAAAATTTAATACCTGTATCAGTTTTTATAATAAAATTATTGTAGAACTCTTTATAAGCTTCACTCGTTTAAATATTATTATTTTAAACAAAATTAAAGTAAGTATGATAAGAATTTGTGAATATTACTTCACATTATTCTTATAATTGTATTTAAAAAATAATAATATAAAATAAAAAAATAAAGCTTATCTGCATAATATGGCTTACGTAAATAATTGATGATTATATATATTTAATTTTATCATACAACATTTCATTTACTACAAGTAAGTTAGTTAAGTTAAATATAAAAAACAACTTTTGCAAAAAATGTCTTGAGTTTTTCTCAACA
>JABFPM010001019.1:0-23101 GCA_022817325.1 Idris sp. 1 HC-2018 | reverse complement strand
GCCGTGATGTAATTATGAAAACAAATCATTCGGTCTCCCGTAATCCGATGCATAAATGCAGTCACAATAAAAGCGCAACGAAAATGAAAATAAAATAACACGTGTATATGCGAAGGCACTTGGGCGTCTTTTTTGAGTAAATAACAGCAGAAGAAAAAAAAATTATGTGTGCGCGCACAACTGCATAAGCCGATAACAAAGTACGTGGATCGCTTATACTTCATGCTCTACTTATCAAGAACCGGCCACCTTCTCTTATACCCATACCTTTTGCTCGGACCTTTGTTGCGCGTCCCAGTTATCGCAACTCTTAAAACTGATAATGCGCGGACTTAAATTCACATTGACCCGCTGGACAGAGTAGTCACTCGACCGTATCTAGCCGTGCAATCGCTGAAAAAAAATTCACCAAAGTGCCGAGGCATGTCCTGTAGAACGCCTAACTGTAGTTTGGTATGAAACAAGCTTTGAGTGTAATTTTGTTTGACTTTTGCGCAACTTGATTATGGCTGACTTTGAATTAGAAAAATGTTCCAAATTTAATCTATGTAAGAAATGTTATTTCAAAAATAAATGAAAAGGAAAAACATTATTTAATTAAACTTAAAATGTTAAGAATTTTAATTTAATTTTATTTCCAACTTTTTCTGCACTTTTTTTTTTTAAAGTGAAAAAGAAAATTAAGTTCATAATGACGCGTATTTCGACCTAAATTTTATGTGTTGCATTAAGATGTCAAGAGTCAACATATGTTTTTTTTATTTTAACTCTCATTAGAATATTTATGTAAAATTATTTTAAAAAAATTTATTTCAGAATCTTATGTTTAATATATTCATATACTGCATTTATATTTAAATGATGAAAGACGTACGGATATTAAAATGTCATGGCAAAAATATTTATTGAGAAATGACTATTTATTTTTATTTATGAGGTAATGAAAATAATTTGTAATTAATTAAATTATTTTAAGTTTGAGCAAAAAAAATTAATCAATTTAACATTATTTTTGACAGTATACAAATAAAAGCAAGCAGGATTATTTGATTGATATTACATCAAATGAAGGATTAAGCAACAATCAAATGTATTTGTATATATAGTACAATATATCTAAATGAACGAAGGGATATTTGCAATCCGTCATTAATTATAACATATTTGAAGTACCATTTATGAAACATAATTGTACGTTATTCATAAATCATTTTGAATTAGACTTTATATGTTACTTTTGATTATAAAAAAAATTAATATTTGTACAGCATGTTTATAAAAAATTATAAATTACGATGGAATACAGAAAAAATACGACAACTTGGCTCAATTGGTCGTGCGGCGAAAATCTCCAGGGAAATCTTGCTCAAGTAAAAATTTTGTCACTAAAACACAAATAACATGAATTTTAAATTGACATAAATTTTGTCAAAGCATTAGGAAATATAAAAATGCCGTCAAATTTTTGTTAATAAATCACAAAAATTCAAATACCTTAGTCTTACGAAAACAAAATTCAAGTCAATATTTTTTCAGTTATTCACAACTTGAAACAAAAATGTTTCAACATTTGTTCTTCTTCTTTGAAAATACAAAAAAAACAATTTATATTTATTAAACAGTTTTGCTTTAACTTGTTTAATAAAATTTTATGCAACTAGTTTATACATATTTTTAATCAACATAAGTTAAAGAAGCTTATTTCAGTAGTTCAAAAATGTTTGCTAATTTTACTTTTACGTTTTTAATCACTTTATTTATAGCAGCGACAAGTAGTTGGTTTTATAACAAGCTCTCTGTGTGTGTTAATCGGTTAATAACATGAAACATCTTGGTATATATGGGGTTAAAGTATTAATAAAATATAAACGAATGTAAAACTCTCGCGAACTATAAAGTTACATTACATCGCACATAGTTTCAATCTATTATGTTTGCGGTTGACAGGATTATCAGACGCAGATCGAATAGCAAGGTATAAGGCACGCATTCTCAAGAGTATGTGCGATGTAAAATACGATTTTCCGATGAACATAATCTTTGTTCCGCGGATTACCATGGGGCTGCGTTTCGTAATTTATTTGCCCGCGACCACGATCGTTCGATAGTTTTCGCGGTTTTATAACACGGTAATAAAATTCTAAAACAATCTTTATATCATCTCAACGATTTGTCGATTTACGAGTCGTAAGATGAGAAATTATATGGCGACTTATACGAATTTTCATCGGCATATAGGCGGAATGTTCGAACGAACATTCCGAGAGGAAACATTTTATGTGATCTTTTATATAAGTTATTGCTGATTTTTTGTTTGTGAAAATGAAAATGAAAAGCTGCTGGAAACTGGGATAATGTCATTGTTGTTAAAATATTAGTACATAGTTGTTTGGATTAAATGACATTTTTGCTTTAGTGTGCTTTTTTCATTTTTTACTATTTCTGTGTTTGTTAGTTTTCTCAAAGAAATTGTGTAAAAATTCAGAAGAGACGCTTTTCCGGTGAATAAATATTCATTTTTCGGGACATTTTTATAGTGTTGAGTGAAAGTCAATATAAACTTAAAGCTTTATAACTTTTCTTGCAGCTTGACATTATTCGGAAATAATTTATTATTTTCATATTCAAAAAGTAGATTAAATTGAAAATAGGTTTTCTTTCTAAAATATTTTTAGCCAATTTAGATAATTGGATATTTTAAAAAAATATCATTTAAAACAATATAAACATTTTTGGTAAGTTTTAAATAATTTTATTCTTTTATATATATATATATATTTTTGTTAAGTTGTACACACACTGAATATAAATTATTGTTTTCTTCAATAAAAACTTTTATTATTAAAGTCACAATATTTTTTAAAAAATTTGTTAATTATTTTTGTATGATATCACATAGTAAAACTTTTAAAATTATAAGTATAATATTTTTAAAATTACTGTTAATATTTAACTTCTTCTTCTCTCAAGGCAAATTAATTTGTTTACATTATTGCTACTTTAAATATAATTGTAAAAAACATTATAATAATAATTCAAATTACAGTAGATGGCAAAATGCAATTATTCTGTTTGGAATACTAGCCAGATAAAACAGTTAGCTTAATCAATTTTAATATAATTTTGATATTAGTATGAAATTCTATGCTTCTCCATGTATAAAACCCCTTAATGCACTCTCTACCATCATAATCTTCAGCAATTTTTGCTAAAAATTCCATTAGCTAGCGTAGAAAAAATACTTTGTTAACTAAATCAAGTACAAGTAATTTTCTTAAAATAATTTCTTCTATAAATAAAATACACAATTTATTTATTATTTATATGTTTTCATCTATTGTAGCAACTTGTCCGAGTTTCTCGTTGCAACAACCTGATTAATAATAATGGACCGAGGAAGCGACGAAAGCAAGAAGACGCGCGGATGCATCGCGACACTTGAATTTGCAACGCCGACAGCGATGCCGTAATTAACATAACGTTGCGGACCGTGTCGTTTTAATGTGCGGCCCGTTAAAGCGCTACTTTAACATTTGTTATCATGACAAATGAGCCTCACAGGGCCATCGTTTAACATTATTCGTGTCACGCCGCGTTACACACTAATTATTTAATGGTGCTAATTAATAATTTATTAGCCTTTTTTTTATGCCAGACGATCGTGCCCGCGAGTACTTGCACGACCATTCAGGGATTGGTTATTTATGGATTGCACGGAGAAACGTTCGATAAACTTTGCCCGTTTTGTAATTTGGCATTCTATGGCTAGGCTAAAATAAGGGATCTTGGCAATAATGCCAATAATATGCAATTTACGTTTTGAATTTTCAATGCAAATGCGTACATACAATTTATAAGCAAAACATTTATCAATACGGTATAGTGATAAACAATTCTTCAAAATTATTTGGTTTATGAACATTTTATGCATACCATTTGAGGATGAAGAACTTTTCAAAAATATCATATAATATTTCAAAAGTTAAGGGGAAAGAATTTTTAATAAGTTATCTATAATATTCATCGAGTTATCGCAATTCAAAAAAATTTTGGCAACGCTTGAATGTTGTTAACAAAATTTAAATTGTGATTACTCGATAAAAATAATAGAATATCAATGAATTATTGTTCCTGAAAAACTCCTGCAAAATACATTCATTTGCACTAAATTTTAAAATTTACGGAAGCCTGTGGCAAAATTTAAAAAAAATGAATTTTTTGAGTCTCTCTGTCAAAAAATTTTTGAATTGTGATAATTCCATGAATATTATAGATAACTTTAAAAAAAAAAAAAAATTTCCCTGGAAAATGCAGGGTCCAAACTTTCATTTGCACTGGGTTGCAGGATTCACAAAAATTTTCACCATGACACAGAATTTGTTAAAAAAAAAAAAAACATAAAAATTAGCAGTTTTTTAATTTTTTTTCAAAACAGTATAACTCAACTAAAAATTAATTAAAACTTAATTTCAGTTACAGGATTGGAAAGCTTATTGTTTCAGCTTTCCAAAGCTTTAATTAGAATTGTTTTTCTGTTGATTATTTAAGAATTTATATTTATACTTTGAAAAATAAGTGCCGTTCAAAAATCCCGTTCAAGTGTATGTTCACAAACTTTCTGCGAGCAGTGTACGTATTTTTGAATGTAAGTATTCTGAGTTAAGTTATTTATTTAATTAAAAATGTAATAATTTTTAAACAAATTATCTGCTTGCAAGTTAATTGTTACTTGATACAGAAATGTTTGCTTATCTCAATCTCTACGAATAAGTATCCTTAAATCGTTTTTAAATTGAGCTGCAGTTCAAGTAGATCGTCTTTAGAATAATGGTAATTTGTTTTTCCGCTCAACTCCTGCGTAAGAAACGCTTTATTCGTGAATTGCAAACTGTTTTGATTTAAAGCAGAAAATTAACATATTCTAAGAAGCGATTATTCTTCAAACAATCGTGTCTGAAATTGTTATCAAAATATTGTAACATGTCTGTGTTATCTTAACATTTTTTTGTCAAGATTTTCGCAAAATTTCATTCATGCTAGAATGAAAGTCAAGATTATTTAATAACTTGATCATAACTTTGCAAATATCATTAATTCTATTGAAAATATTCAGTGCATTTAAACCAGAAATATTTCGATATTTAAAGCTTTTTCACAATTACAATGACCGTTAAAAGGTACCTTTCATCTGGAAAATATGTATTTCTACATATTGATGACTTGTATATGCACACTTTATGAAATAATAAATTTATTGAATATCGCTTTTACTAAGCACCATTCACACATAATGTTTTAAATCAAAATTAGTCGTACATTTTGGAATGGCACTTCGCTGGAATCTCCATCAAGGAAAATGTGTTGGCTTTGAAACTCAAAAACTCGTTTGACAAAATCGCACCACTTTGCTGTGCTGAACTTCAAAGTGTCGAAACAAGCGGAGCGTTCGATTTGCCGCGGACTATTTTCGCACACAACTTTGAAGTGACTCAAGCAAACAAATAAACAAAAAAAAAATTATTTTCCAACCCAGCCATTACCATTTCATGTTTAATGTTGTTGCAATTCTTTTCATTATGCTTTGCATATATAAAGGACCTCTTGTTCGACGAAAAGGATTTGCAGAAGGAAAATCGCTAACAGGAAATCGCTTATTTGTTTACTGAATATTCTGGGTGGTCAGTGCTGAAAAACGTCATTGCAGTCACGAAATTGAAACAAACGACGCTCGGATCAATCGAAGTGTTCGTCATTTTGCCAGACGATTGAGTGATTTTCAATAGTCGAGTGTCACTCAGAGGCTGTTGATACTTTTTAACCTCTTCTATATTAGACACGTTTTTATTGCTGCGAGCCATTTATCACGTAAATGAATTGCTCATCTTGTCGCGAAATGCAATCATTTGTTTTTTTCCAAAGCGAATTTAGATTGAACTTTTTATTTTCAATAATTGAAGGAAACATAAAGTTTTCGAATTTGATTTCACCTTCATAGAAACAAATAATGAAACAAGATTGTTCCAAAAATTGATTATTTTGATTATTATTATTTAGTCTAAAAAACAATACGAAAATGAATATACAATTTGTTTGAAGAAAGTTAATAATAAATTATTTGTGTTATATGTCGAAATCAATCTTACACAAAAACAAAAATTAAACTTAGTTATTTTATGTCACATTATGATTCGTTGTCAAGTATTTGAAATTTGAAACGAATATTTAAGAAAATTCATTGCCAATTTTGTTATACTCGATTTAATTGTGTGCATATCAAAATTCATATCAAAAACTAACAAAGTAACAATTTAACACAAAATTAAAACCAGTAATTATCGTAAATGTTTTTCTGTGATACTGGTAAAAAAGTATCATTAAACTTAACTGTACTTCGTTGAGTACTTAAAATACATTTATTTACTTAAATAAAATCACTTTTATTTTTAAAATGTTACATTTCTTTTATGAATGACATAATTTGTAAAAATTATTCTTACAATGTTAACAACTGTTCCAAAAATATGACATGACTTTTGACACAACTTTTCATTGTATTCAGCCCCAAATCCAAACCCATAAGAAATCGCATTAAAGCTCTTTATGCAGTGATAAATATCAATCGGCATGTAATTATAATGATTGCAATGTTAAATGCCGACAACTATGCATTATTACAACAAAAAGAATTTGACGAGGGGGATCGAAGCAATTTTTAATGTTTCCTCCCGGAGCGATTCGGCGTGTATGAAAAGGGACCCGACAATGTAACATGCATGAAAACAATGGGCCGCACCTCGAGGCGAAAACTTGTGATGACCATATGGCGTGCAAGGTATTTCCCGTAGCTGGACTTTCTTGCACCTGGCACACACATGCGTTCTTGCATGCAATCCACTATTACTCTTTAATTAACATAAAAGGATCTTATCCCGAAAAATTGCATCTCATACAATAATGTTTCTCAACATTAAACTGACGATATACGCAATTGACGCTGAAGTTAATTAGATTATTAATTAGAATTTAACATAAATTCTACATAAATGCCAGATCAATTATGTTCAGTTTATTTTTCGTTATTTAGAAGTTAATTTGTCAATGAAATTTCCTGTAAACGTGTTATTGTTTTGCCCATAACAATGATCAAAGCAAATAATAATCCGGCACCAATAATATCCATCTTCTAAACATTATTAACGAAAATTAACATAGCACAAAATCATATTGCACATCCGTACACGAGATACTGGGCAAAATAATGATCGTTCGAAGGAAATGGCAGCGACTGTAAATTGTAGTCGAGATACTATTACGCTTTATGGGCTTCCATTTCCTCTTCGAAAATGTATGAGCACACGTGCTTTCGCCGGTTTGGATGCCAACATCCAGTGGATGAAAAAAAATCGCGATGCTGTGTACAGTCGAGTGCGGCCGACGTTTGCATTTATTTGTAACACTGCCAGCAGTGCTCCAAATCTGGCTCCATGTAGCATATTAACCCTTTGATCTGTCAACCTCGTTTACCTACTTTCATTTCTGATCGTCTTTTAATTTAAGTTTACCAAAAAAATAAACTCTCCAAAAATAATTTCTGTTCTTTCGTTAAAAAGTTTTAATTGCAACATTATATAATGTTGTACTTACGAAAATTGGCTGGATAGAATTTTCATTTGACAACTTACCTGAAACAGAAAAAGAGAATGCAAAAGTTAGTACAATTTTTGTATTGAAAATTAATAGTTGAATTTATTTTGTTTACATTACACAAATTTTTGATTTTTATTTTCTCCGTCTGAGTGCGAGATAAATTAATCAAATGTGGCCAAAG
This sequence comes from Idris sp. 1 HC-2018, assembly GCA_022817325.1. Classification (NCBI taxonomy): domain Eukaryota; kingdom Metazoa; phylum Arthropoda; class Insecta; order Hymenoptera; family Scelionidae; genus Idris; species Idris sp. 1 HC-2018. Next base: position 15,273 of record JABFPM010001019.1, on the reverse strand, counting down.
TTGAATGCGACACGTGAAACTCACTTTGGCTCGACTAATTTTCAATTAAGTCGGCTGTCTGATGCAACACGAGCTTGCCTCGACAACGAAAACATTGATACGTCTCGTGCACTTCTTGGCTTCGATTACAGCGCATTCGAATTAAAAAAAAATTACACCGATTAACGGGAGGGATCTCCCGAAAGAAATTCAATTACAAGATAATAGCCGTGCACAAAAGGAGACCGAACGACAAAGAACAGTAATTTTATCACTGCGTCCATTAAGAGGACAGGCGGAAGGAACAAAATAAAAGTATGACAGAACGAGAGAGAGAGAACGCGAGTCAACTGATTGCGCGCAAGAATAGCTTTTAAACGAAGCGACACGACTGGCCCGGTAATTTGATAGGTGCTGAAAATGCGACCCTGCGCCACTTGATCAAAGTTACTTTTGGGACCCAATTATGAGATATCTCCTATATCAATCTTAATCAACGATAGTAGCCTGACAAAATCGTAAGTCAAGATTCTTTATTTGATGAGCATGTACATACTTTTCAAAAGAAACTTAATAAAAAATTGTATACATACTGCTACAAGAAAGATTTTTTATAATTAAAGTAATTAAAATAGAACTCATTTAAAATAAAGTTTTCATTACAGACATAATAGTCGATTGAAATAAATAAACAGGGTTTCTCTTTCATAAAAATTCATTTAACTCAATGAAGAATTCAAATGAACAAGTTGAAACACACACAGGGTGTTTTGCTTCGTTTGCTTTTCCCTTTAATAACTTAATTCTTATAAAAGTGGCAACTTGTGCTCTCTCTTGTGACGAGTTGTGGCATCATAAAAGCAGCAGCAATACGTTTGCTGAATTTTCAAATTTTGTGTCTCGCATGATGGGAAACACGTGAATAGAAATGCGGGTCTGGGAAAAAAGAGAAGAAGAAACTGACAAAAATGAAGAGAAGAAAACGCAGCCAAGTGCGAAAAAGATCGTGCAAAAGAGCGAGGCAAACCGCGGTTTGCAGCTGCAAGTACTCATGTAGAGCTTTTTTTCACTTGTGCGTGTAGTGTGCCTACGAAGAAATTTCGTATAAAAACGATTGACGGGATTTGTGCCATCGAAAAGAGGAAGAATTTTGTTGTCCCGAAGCTAAAATACCATTGCGACAACACAAACGCTTTTTATCGGAGCTTTTTCTCCGAATAAGAAGATTAAATTTGTCTTAAATAAGTTTGCGAGTTCCGCTTTTATTATTGCCAACAATATCACGTTTCACGATTTCGAATAGTGTTTTTAATTTCACGTCACGTTTGTATTAAAAACAGAGAAAAATTATTGGTAGTACATTTTGCAGAATTATTTTATATTTTAACATGCGTAGGATTTACATTTCATGCTAATTTCATAAAATTAACTTTTCAGAGAAAATTTTCAGTTTACTGTTGTTGTACTTCAAAGTAACTAAACACAGAAATAAAACTGATCTACCATTTCTGTCTTAGTTTTTTATGCAAATGAAATGACTTTTAAAGATTCTTATCTATACCATTTTATCCTAACGCAGAAGAAAAAAAAGAAATCTTCCATAAAATTTACGATCCACTTTTTAAAGTTAGTACACGTTGTTGTTACGATCGGTGTCGTAAAACTTATGATCCAATTTTCTAATAGATTCAATAGTTAAATCCTCGATATTCTCGAAGGACGATGTGAAATGTTAAATAATGTGAAAAAATTTTCATTAGTTTTGCCGATAAAAAATTTGCAAACTTTTTGACACACGGATTACCAAAGTTTGGACATTTTGTTTAAAAAAAAAGACGTTGTTTGGTAATTCATTAAGTACATTCTTCCTAATCAAGTAAATAAATAATTTATAGCACAAATTTAGTTAAAGCTGCAATTACAGCTTCACGGAGAAAAATTAATTTCAGCATTAAATTCATCTCAATTTTTCGTCACTCACTAATGCTCCACTTGAATCTGCGAATCCAATTATGATAATTGAACTAATACCTAAATTTGATAAATTCATCGTCAGAAGAAGAAGTAGAAGAATTTGCATGAAACCAACTGGACTCTTTTAATTAATAAACCACTTAGAAGATACTTGTCGAATAATGTTGGTATCATTAAAATATAAGAGCGTAAACGCGAATTCGAGAGTCCTTTAAAAGAGACGCGAATATTGAAAACGAAATTTAATTAGCTGAAGGGTCTTTCGTCGCTTTTGTCCCTGTTTTCGTGCACTGACACTTGTGACACACTTGGGGACAGTGCGACGCCCGCAGCCAAACCCAAATGCGAAGCATTTTTCTGACGGGGGTTACGTTTCCACGCTTTCTTCTCACTTCATTTTTATTTCGGTCGAGGAGAAAAATGTATCGGTGCTTTGATCGACTGTGAATATTCGAATCCTCCTTAATCCTGGGTTCGAAAAAGCCTCTTGGAAATCGAACATTCCCCGGAGACAAGGGGAATAATTCCCACGAAACGAAGATAAATGATGCACGAAAATTACATCAGTTTGAAGCGTTAAAGTAGCTAAGCCCATTCTTGCAGATCAAATTAGAAATAAAATGTGCTACTGTTTCATTACAATTTCACCTGATGCAACAAAAATAATTATTTTTTAATCACACGTCCTTTGTAAAAAAAACCGATTTTCTACATATTTTTTAAATATTTTAGATCTATTTTTAGAATTTGTAAACGAAATATTTTTATGAAACATTATAAATATAAAATATTCACATTGTATATATATGTGTGATTGTATATATGTAAACATTTTAAAAGCCTGAAATTTATTTTATATCAATAAACATTATTTACTTGTTTACATTTCTATAGAATATTTATTAACATAAAAAAACTACATCCAAAATAGATTTTTTTTGCAAGGAGTGAATTTATCTCAAATGAAAATATATCACATATCAATATTAAATGTTTTAATTGAAAATAAATTTTACTTTTTTAATTGCGTTTTACAAAGTATATTTTAATAAAACATTGCTATCAAGCTCTTGAAAATTGAAAAGTAATTGAAATTTTCTGCAGTTCTTTAAGTAACACAGTCTGAAATAATTTGCCATTCCAGGACATTGTAATTACGAATCGTTTATGTATTATAACAAGCAGCCTAACTGTTCTTTCGAATCAATTTTTCGTCGGTAGTTTATTTTTAATAATAAACATATATTTCTTACGATGAGAGGCAAAGTATGACAGTCAGTCAATTCTAATATTATGATTATGACTTGGATGGTGGTTAGTTTACAATAATTGAAGATATTAATGCAAATATCGACATAACGATGATAATAATGACTGCGATGATGTTGTCGATAATGTTACAAACTTGTTTCTTCGATAAAATAAAAAAGATTCAAAAGCCAAAATTTCGTGCATAAATTTCAATTACGGGTGTGATCAAAAATAATGAAATCCCTTTTCTGTTTGGCTATTCAATTCACTAATTACCCCAAGTGCCATTCGTCAACTTGTCATAACATTCTTCGAATTGTCGGTGAAAAATTTTTTCAAATTAACGGGACATTTTCATCAGCGGAAGTTGGCAGCGAGAAATCATTTGGATAATTCATACTTTGTCACCATGGCGAAATTAATTAAATGAAAATTCCAAAACGAAATGAAAAAGCTTCCGCCGGCATTATATTCCAATTATCAATTCATTTACCGGCTAATTTCTGCTTCTTGTTTTTCGGAGTTTCATTATACGGATATAATATCCGAACGAAAATTTTTGCCGATGCCAAAATAAACAGAAAAGAAATCAGAAATGGTAATAATCTCGGATGAAACAACACTTGAAAAAAGCAAGCAAAAGATTCGAGAGTTTTAATATCTATGGCGAAGCTGAGAAAAACAATAACGAGAGGAAAAAAAAGTGGAGCAAGTACAAATGTGAGACACCGAAAAAGTGCATGGCAAAAGTCAAATAGAGAAAATTCATGCTGAAAATAACAAAAGCACCTGTACACAAGGTGGCGCTCGTCGATTGTATTTTTTTTTTGCTTTTTTTTGCGACAATGGAATGGATGAACGAGAGTTGCGAAGCAAGAGATAATGAAGAAGCAACAGACAACGAGAATTCACTGTAACTGTTCTTATGCGAAACAGTGCATTTTTTGTACAATATAGTTGATTGAAAAACTGATGAAAATGACGGTTTACCTGAAAGAAAACCACATGTTGTTCGACTGACTCACTTATTTGAATGTAATACCTTTCTATAATTAAAATATTTCTGTAAACATATATTTTGAAGAAATAAGAATAATTTTCTGAAGGATAAATGAAAATCATAATAACACAGTTCAATTTGCCTTACGTTATTAAAAATACACATTTTTACTTTCAGTGCAGTGACAACAAAGTGAATTGTGAATGATTTTATTTGTGACATTTTTAGAATATTTCAAATGTTTATTGCATTATGCAAAAATATCGATTATTTTTTCTTTGTAAATTGTATACACCATGTAGGTTGTACATCACATATGTAACTTGAACATTGTATATTTTATAATATGTATTATGTATATTGTATTTCACAAAATTCGTATAGATTTTATTTATGATATAGAGTTTTCCTGATTTTATTTTTTTCAACCTATAAAGTAAAATATAACTTTCATTCTATTCCAGCTTACGTACTTTTTCATTTACAAATACCCATATATGAATAACGAAACACACCCTGTAATATTACAAAAGCTTTCCATGTCCAGCTTTTTTGTGTATGATAGATACAGAGCTTTATGTGTGTGTGTGTATATATCTTTGCAACATTTTTGTATTATTCGCTTCTCTTTATGATTCACTCTTTTCATTAAAAAATTAAATCCAACAAAAGTATGATTTGCAGAAAAATACATTCTGACAAGTTAATTACCCTAATTTGCATCTAATTTTTTGTTTTCAATATTGTTTCATTCATTAAACTTTGACTTTTGTTTAATCAGCTAGATTGCAAACAGTTTAAAATCTCACAGTATAAACTTCTCATTAAACCATCTTTTTATTTGTGTTACTTTTTTTCGCTGTCAAAATAAAACGAAAAACTTGTGAAGCTAATTACTGCAACTATTCCAGCAGAAGGTTTGAAAGGTGTACAGAAAAAGAGGACCAAAAAATATGCCGTCTGGTCCTCGTCTGGTGTCGGTATCAGGCGGCGCCATGCGTTTAGTTTGGTTGTTTTAACGAAACACTGTGTAACTTCATACCGAAGAGCGGGAATCCCCGGAGGATTCCGGTGGCGCGTGGGTAAAATGGATGCATTCCAAAATCGACCTTACCAGCGATCATGCGGCCAATGCACGCACACACACACACTCACACACACACCAAAACCAGCAGTACAATGTCGAGATTCCATTTCTAGCAGGCGATCCGGAACACAAATGCATGCGGCGATCAAAAATGGGGTGAATCATTGGGATCAATAGCATCTTCGTGTGCAATTGGAATGCCTAAATACGACAATGCGGCTGGTCCGCGAAATTGAATTCGTGTGTTCTCGAGTACGAATAACCTGGATGCCTGATTGCTTTCCAAGTTTCATGCTTATTAAAGCCCCAAGCATCTTCCGACCGGAAACCAATTACAAGTTTTTTTCCTTCCTTTTCATCGTATTATAGCTGGCTCATTTGTATCGCGACACACGAGAGCCAATTTGCGGAATTCCTCCGCCACGAGACAGTTATGCCAACATTTGTGCACGAATGTCTAGGCATTGTTGTTTGGAATGATAATTATGATGGCTTCTAATTGATATTCTAGATTTATGGAAATTATTCAACTGGGATAACATTTTTTGGTTCTACTAAGGTAGATCCCTTACTTATAATGGTACTTTTTATGTACCGATTAAGTGAAGTTTTGTATGTTGTTTTAATTTAGTATTTTGTATGTAGTATCAAAAAATTGTTTAAAAAATTGTTTACAATTATTTTGGAAATTATATGTTTAAAATTGACGGTGTTAGAAAGAAAGAAATAGTCAGAATTTGTTCATTATCTAATCAAATGTTTTTCAAGCAAATATCTTTTGTTTTTGAAAGTTCAAATAACTTTTGAGATGTAGAACTTAGAATTTAGTTTAAAAGTACTGAAAATATACATGACTTCTATATAATTATGATTTGTCCAAATTTTAAGGTCAAATATCTCAGCTTTTAGATTGTTGGTCAATTCCAAACTTTGGTAAATAGTGTATAAATACTTTAAGAACAAGTGTACAAAATTACAACAAATTTTTAAAATTTGTAATTCATAAGGGATTTATCTTAATATTAATCACAACATCAGAAGAATTTGAACATTGAAAGTATATCGTAGTTCAGATAATTGTTTTCTTTATTTCCTATTTTTATCTAATAATTTGTAATTTATTTATGCTGATGTTATAAACAAATGCCACTTTACTGAGTTTAATGTACTATACTTTAAAAAAGTATAGTAACTTATAATTAATCTTACAATCTTCAAATTACCCTGCAGGAAGAAAGTCAAAATAATTGAAAAGTACAGTACACACTCGTGTTGGCAATTTTTTTCTTTCACATATTAACAGCAATTACGTTGACATGCAAAATATTTTGACATGCTTTGAAAAGAAGCATGCAACATCAGTCAACTGTAATTTTGTAATACCAAATCAAGAAAATGACTTGACTTTAATTAGACAAAAGAAACCAACAAAAACTTGCAAAATAACTTGTTCACGAAACATGTTCATTGTATGGTTCCGTTCCAAGAAATACATGAGACACGACAGGACTGCATTTCTTATTATGCATTTCACAATGCAGCGCTAACTCAGTTTGAAACTTTGTCAAATGCAGTAGTCAGATAAAAAAATTGCAGATGAACCTGTCAGATGGATGGAAGCTGTCGATTTTTTGCATTCGGAGTGTTTTGTATTCAAAGCTTTTGTGAGCTGCCAGCCGCAGCCTTATTGGTACACACGTCAAGTTGACTCTAAACAGGACACACAACTGAGCTTGCACGTTGCCAAACTGTCCGGCCAAACACGCGTTACAGATTGCATTAGCCCCGTGTTTATAATGCAAGCAAGAGATAGTCGCGAGCTGGCTTCGCGCGTATTAATTCCAACAAGGACAGTTAAATAATTTCATTTAGTTTCCGCTAAGATTTTGCTTCCGTCGGCTGCAAATGTATCTTGTCGGCGACACATGCAGTCTATCATAAAACCATGATATATATATATATCTGCTATACGACCGACGAAATTCCATTGTCTAGTCGTTTATCTGTATTCAATTTTGGCTGTAAGTTTAAAAAGTTGTTTTAATTCAGTTTGATGAGTTATTTTTATGCCAATTTATTTTCCAAACTTAAGGTGATATGTCAGTCGATTTCAGGGTTTCTCTCTCATTCACACGCAAACTCCAATAATTCTGTCTCTTTCCCACTTATGTGACTGATCTATCATCTTAAAGCTTAAATTAACTAAACAAATTAAAAAAATGATATGGGCATAAGAAAAAACCTGAAGAAATCGAAAAAGAAAATGATTTATTTATTTAATCATACTAAAGTTTTTATTTCACGAAAAACTGATTATTGTTTTTGCACCTCGCTTCATAATGTCGTGTAATTATACGTGAGGACGCAATAACTTTTTTGCGCTCGTCGATATTGTCCACGAACGGATCCAACCTTTTTTTTCTATTTTATTTTTTGTTTAACGGAATTGATTGTTTCGGTTAGAAGCAATCAATTGCAATGACCAATGAAAGATCGTGCGATGTCGTCTGCGACACCTAAGCCAATTCTTAACAATAACGAAAAAAAGGGGACTGCTGAATTATGGCCCAAAGCAATGTACGCTTATAAACAAATTGATATTTGCCAATCGATTTGCAGTCGACAATAATATTTCTTGGGACTTTTGTATTCTTTTTCGATATGCGCATCACACCTCGAAACGATTTCACTCTGTCATACGATATATAGAAAATAAATCGTCTTTTTGTATATATGCATGCGAAAAGGGACAATTTATTTATCGCCAGGACTCTCTTAGTTGCACACCTTTTTTTGTCACACAAATGCACTCGTAGTTTATCAACTGAAATGAAGCTAAACGTCCGGTAAAATTGAAAACAAAACTGCAATAAGTGGTAAGCATTGTGAAAAATGAAAGAGTATTTTGAATTTTTTATATACGAAATTGTATTTTGCTCTCGCGAGTGAATATATATACGTGCGTCTGACTGTTCACTTGTACTTGAGTATTTCCGTTTTGAATGATGAATATCCTCATTTCAGATAAGAAAACATTTATCAAGCGCTGAGCTGTGGAATAACTAGATGGTATATTCTATTTTTTATTGAGCCCAAGAGTGATCATTTTTCGATTACACTTTGATTGAGTCATTTTTATTTAATGTCCTCATTCGATCGTGGCTAAATTATCACGTGCCTTTCATACTTCAGTTTGTTTTTTATCTTCATTTTGATTTTGCAATTTCAACATCCTAACTTTATTCCATCATTTTCTCATACATTTTTTTAATCTCTTTTCATCTTACAAGCATTTTTAATTTTTTATAAAAATAACATTCTTTGCTTTAAGACAAATTTTATTACTAAGTATAACATTTAAAAAAAGTTCATTACAAAGGACTTTTGTACTTCAAATATCATAGTACTTTAATTTTAGGGAATTTTAATCCTTTATTTAAACTAAAAATGATTTTAAAATTTTTGTTTAGAACAAAAAAAAAACATCTTGCTACAAATCTATCTTTCGACAGTGGAATGATCGTTTGGTTAAAAATAAAAGTATAAATAAGCCGATGGAATCAAAACCCAAATATAAACAATGAGTTGAAAATCTCTCTTTGCCACTTGACCCTCTTTAGAGTCACAACCTCTCACGATAGCTTTTCGACTGGCGCGCGAATTATTATTAAACTAAGGCACACAGTGACCGACAGATTGTTAACTCTCCAATACAAATACAGATCGAACGTGAATCATATTTGTAGCACGTACAAGGCACGTATGCAAGAGCATAATCAGCTCGTCAAGGGGGCTCGTTGGCAGCGCGCCGTACAAGACAACGAAGCTGGAGGGCCTGGCGCCACAGCACGCTCATTTCCGTCTGTCCCGATTGCCGTCGATTCATTTGCACTCGTCTGCTCACGTAACCTCCAATTGGCCGATCATTTTCCAACCACTTGGCTCTGCAACTGTGAACTGCAGTGCCAACGTCCAAATTTTCATCCAAAAACCCTTAATGTGACATTATTTTGTTCTAGAATACTGCTTTCGTTTAGCAATAACGTCATAGAGAAACTGGAGCAGATAATAAAACTGCTTTATAAATCGATTTCTTGTTAAAATTTATTGCATTTTCTTTGCAGTAAAAAGTAATCGAAAAGTCAATCTTTAATAAAGATAACTTTTGAATAATAATCTTCAAAGAGTAAACTTTTGAAAATAAAACAAATTGCAAAACCTTATTATGAAAGATCTTTATTAAAATAGTCAGCATTTGTTCATAATTTAATTAAATGTTTTTCAACATGTAATAGCTTTTAAAATCTAGAACTTGAAGTATTTAGTTTTAAAGCACTGAAAATAAGTATGGTTTCTATATCCAAAGTTTTTTCAAACTTTAAGGTCAAATATCTCGGCTTTTAGATTTTTGATCAACTCCAAATTTTGGCAAATTGTGTACAATTGTGTACAAATACTTAAAGAATAATCGTACAAAATGACAGCAATTTTTGACTTATTTTACTTCATAAGGGACCTAATTTGAAAAGATATAATTGCTAGATTAGCATGAAACATTTCTAAGCATTCCTCCCTAAATTGAGTTTGCTTATTTATCTCGAGTTCAATATCAACCATAAGCATCTATTAGACACAAACTAATCTACTTGTGATACTGCTTCTGAGCATGCACAATCACTGTAATTTAATGCTGTTCCTACTTTTTTTTAGACATAAATGATTATTTGACTGTGAAAAGATAATTTGACTGCGACAAATATAATCGACCAAACAATAAATATAGTATACACATCACACAACGTTTGTACAATTTCAACATAACTTGCATTTGAAGGTTTAATTATCGCAGTCACTTCAGCACCATTTAGCGGCTTTTCTGAAATTCCAGCTTGCTCTAATAATCTCTTTGAAACGAATGTCGTACTGCACACACTGTCGAAGTCCCATAACTGCACGCATTTTCATCAAAGAAATTTAGCATTGTAGAGAATCCTGATCCTGCATTCCTTATATGATCTTATGGCTGGCAAATTTCGGAACGAAAAAAAAAAAGATGAAGTCTACCCAGCAAGATAACCTACTTGTCTTGAAAAGGTATTGTAATATAAACTCCTATCAAAATTCCACTCATCGTATCCAGCATTTCACAGATGCCAATCAACAATGCCCTTCCGTTCTCAACATAATATCGATTCCATATAAATAGTAAGAAAAAATTATTTTCCCAAGCACTTTGGCTGGCAGATGTGTATTTGAAAAATAATTCAGTAAAAAGTATGGTTTATGGAGCTACTTTTTTTTCGAAGCGTAAATCTTGAAAACTAATAAAAACTGTGAGACTTCTTGTAGAAAGAAATGTTGAAACAAAGTTTAGATCAAAAAGTTTACAGTTACAGTGATATCAAGCAAATTATTCATAATTAATAGACAGTGTTTTTAACTACTGATTTCTAGTTTTTGTTTATGCTGGTAATAACCGTTTTATGATGTAAAATTTTTCTCAAGTACCGTGTAATTAGTGTAAACTTTTTTACATCTCATTAAAGTACGTGAAAAAGTTGATTTTAGCATATACAAGCAATAATTGTTAATATAACTTGAAATTATTCTTTTCAAGGTAGTTGTGTTACTCTCTCTAGAGTTTTATACTCGTAACAATAAAGTCTTTTTTTATTGTCAAGACACTTTACTTCCAAAATTCATTTATCATGAAATGCAACGCGAGATCCCACAGCGATTTGCTCAGCACATAATCTCACTTAATTAAATTCCCCCGAGCATCTGATTCCATCTATTAATAAAACATACCACCGAGGAATGCAAACATGTCGTTTTACGTAAAACCTCGGTCTACCATTGGACGTAAAAAAGTTGACGCATTTGCGACACACGAGAAAGAATCATAGAAGAATGCCAGGGTTAATCAAGTGTAGACCGCTTCTGTGAAGACTCACGTCCAGCTGTCGCTACAATGTCGGATCGATGCAGCTAAATATTTGCACTCAAATATTTATCATTAAAACTTTTAGTTTTGAAATTTTTACTACTGCACAAAAACATTTACACCACATATGTACCTACTTCATAAAGTGCAAGTGCACGTGCAAAGTCGTTGCTAAGTGCATTTAGGTATGCGTGTGCACGCACCCATACTCAAATGACTTTTTACGAACATAAAGAGATCTGTTTTTGTTTTTGTGTTTTTTTTTGTTTTTTTTGACTCCTTCGTGTCGGTCTTCTCTAACAATTGTCCTCGCTTAATCATTTCATATTTGTCATATTTAATGGCGGTTATAAATTCTTTGCAACGACGTTAATTTATGCTCATTGAGCTTTTATTATTAACTTTGTTTTAATAATTTATACTTGAAGATAAATAACTAAACTTGAACAACAGTTTTTTTGTATCAAATTTTGTTTATACAAAAATGCTATTTATATTCGGCCTCATTACTTTTTCCGAATAAAACATTGCACGGCTAATTCAAGCAAAAAATTGTAAGACAAATTGGTTGTTTGAAAGTTTATTAAGAATTTATTTTTGTCAAATGTGCATTACATTTGTAGTTTTAGAAATATGTACAAGCAGTAAAAAGCAAGTTAATTTCTGCACTGCAGTCATAAAGCTTTATAGACTAATTTTAGTAGATATCTTGTGCTGCAAAATAAAGCACAAAACTTTGTTGAGACTTTAAAGTAGCAGAAATTTTATCGGATCATCGGCAGCCTTGGCTTGAAATTTCATTGTAAAGTGCAGACGGATTTCAATTTTCCTTTACACGCAGTGTAACATTCCGCATCAACAAAACGCACAAAGAAATTGCATCAAGTTGCATAACAATAGCGTCATACTTGGTGATCACAGTGTATTCATACCCGGCCCAACCTTGTAACTCAAACGGTAAATATTGTAAACAGTACCGTGAGAATATAATATCGCATGTTTTCATAGGAAGTACAATCAAATTCCACGTGACAAAGCAGCGGATGCAAAAATCGTATCTCTCAATTTTTCAGCATCCTTTAAGATATGACAATGCAGGTTATTATGTCAATTAAACACGTTTCATGAATTAATCAAACACACCGACCAGAGAGAACAATTTGCTTTTACAAAAAGTTGCAACCTTTTAAGAAACAACTTGTTTAAATAAATTACTTTAATTACACTTTTTTCTTATAAAAGGATGAGCACAAATAATTAATTGCAGGTGTGAGAAAAAGAAACTTTATTAATATACATTATGTTAATCAACAAAGTCTGTGTTTCTTTATCTGCAATCGTTTATATTTTATCGAAGAGAATTTATATTTTTTATTGAAGAGAGTTTAGTTAAATTGGATCAATTCCAGTGGTATAGATTGTCCGATGAATTATTTATTTCCGATGGCATGTCACATTTGGATAACGAAGAAAAAGCAAAAACCAGAATTCGAAATTTGCTGAGATTTGATGCAACTACGAATGAGGAGAATCCATTACTATTTAAAGTTGAAACAAATCTATTCGTAGCAGAATTTGTATCTTATATTGCTCTGAAACAAAAATCAACATTCTTCTTGATTCAATAAAAAAAAATAAAAAAAAAGTACACTCAATAAAAAAGTATAAACTCAATAAGAAAAAAGTACTCGAAACTTTTTGCCAAAGAATTAATTATTATTTTTTGAAGCTGAAGATAAATTACAAACATCTTATCAGTAAATTGCTGTTCAGTTTCTAATTTAAAATTTATTATATATCTTGTTCTCGTGAAACGACTTATCTGCTGAATCATTACATCTATATAACAAAATGATTGACTCCATTAGAATTTGATGAGTACACAAGTCAATATAACTTTTCGAACCGGATGAAACGCGGATTTTCACAGTTTTACGTTTAATCAGTTGGTAACATCAGTTTGACCTCACACTCACCCCGATCTTGAGATTCTTGCGTGCAATTTTCTTGGATGATCTTGTCGTTAAGCTCGTTAAACTAAAACAATGCCGAACAAATCACGGCTAATAGGTGCATTAAAATTCCGCTGCCTCGCGAGAGAGATTCCACCCTGAAACTCGCGAGAAGACACCCTCGCAGCAAACATCAGCAAAGACAAGTTTGACGCGCCTAAAACCGCGTGTTAAAATACTCTCAACGTGTTACATTAACGTGCCTCGCTGTTTATGTAAATCTGCATCATAAAATCTTTAGTCCCGTCTGTCAGGCGAATTTTGAGAAATTTCTTGTTACACTTTAGCTACTTTCATTTAAAGCAATGTCAGCTAAGATGTTCTCATTATATTTGCTTAATCTTCATAAATTTCAAAGATAAAAGCAGTCATTTTTCGACGGATGCTGCGATCAGGTCTACTTATTGTGAAAACAAAGGAATGGTGAGAAAGGTCGTGCGCACGATCCAGAGAAAGTGGATTGCGCACCTAGGTCAATGCCTTTTTCATGCTCTCCGCGTGTAAACTGTGGTCTTTTTTTTGTTCAGAAAAAAACTGAATCAGGAAATACAGTTTGACAGTAACCTTTTTTATTACTGTCAGCTATGAGGATTACCAAGAAAATATCTCAGATTTGGCGTCAATTGACATTTAAATATTCAGACGAATATTATAAAAAAAAACTGAAACAGTAGAAGATTTCAAAAAAGATAAATCAAATGATAGATAATATCTGTGATATCTCAAGAATGGATCTTTTACGTCTAAGTTATTTTGTGGAATCTTTAAAATATGTTTAATCTCAGGATAAGAAAATATAAAGAAAAAAAATTCAAATCAATTACAAAATCATAACAACTCAAATTGAGAGTAAATTCAGTAGTAAATTTGTCTGATAAAAATCTCTCTAAATGTATTTACAATTTGTTTATCGTGGCGATTAATTATTTAAATGGAATGAGCCGACAATTGAGTTGAAAATAAATTGCATTACATTCTACAAGTTTTGCCGAGAAAACCACCCAGCTGCAGGACATATCCAATTCCTTTAGCAAATTCAAAAATATTAGTTACAGTTGAGCGTAAAACTGGCATGGCCATTTTAATAAATGATTCTTTCTATGCGCGCTTCCGTGCTGCAAAAAAAGGCACTATAATGTTGATCGTAAATAATGTCTGTTGCCAGCAAAATTATCGCGATTATTATTGAAGACGCAATGAGCATTGAAAATGGTCAAATAAATTATGAAATAAGGTACCGAGCGTAAAACCGCGAGCCTATTATATATCGCGATGATAATACAGCGCTGCAATTTATACCGAAGCACACAACACTATCGCCATAATTAAACTAATGCTCGCGCACACTCTTATCTCTTTAAGCGTGACAAGGTGCGCGAGAAATATCTAAAAGGGTCGTAACAAAAGCACCATGTCCGGTCGAGGTATACCGGCGCGTGGAGTACTCGCGCAATTTAAATTTTAATGAAATGCCCATGATTACGCGTCGAATGCACCGGGTAATGCGATACTCAAACTTTTTTTATTATTTTTTCTTTTTTTTTGGTTTGATATGTTTGTGCTCGTTTGTTGCATCCAAGCAATATCGTCAATTTAGGGATTTAATAGATAGAGAATTGGAAAAAGTTGGGTTTGTACAAATTTACATGTTTGTTAAGTTTTATCAGAATTAATAATCGGTGGTTTCTAGTTTTTATACAAATTCATAAAGTTAATTATTTTGCAAATCAAAATGTTGAAAATCTGTTTTGTCCATTATGGTAAATTTTTTAGAAACTAAAATGTTATCAGGGAAAAATATCACTTTAATTTTTATCAGTAAAATTAAGGGGATAATTTTTTTCGGTTTTTTTTTTAATTCAATGACCAATATTTTGTTCGTCTGACATTTATATAATGGTAATTTTTAATTTAATTTCAAATTTGTCCGGCTTATCTTGAATTCATATATAATATCTATTAAGATTGAAACTTAAATAATAGATATTTTCTTAATCTTTAGTAATGCGGTTTTATAAATATAGTA
>JABFPM010001018.1:0-23105 GCA_022817325.1 Idris sp. 1 HC-2018 | reverse complement strand
ATAAAAAAATGCATTTTCAAATTGTAAATTTAAGAAAAAGCTAAAAATGTCGTAATTATTTTATTATGCATATTTCATAATGAAACTACAAACAAAGAAGTTATTATTAATGGAAAAAAATTGTAATTTTATTTTACCTTCAATGAAATAAAAAAGTTGTCAAATAAAAAGGATTATGTGTTACAAGCGAATAAAAAATTGGTCAAAAAATAATAACAAATTTTGTCGATAAATATACATTGTCGACGTTTTATTTTTCATACGGAATTCCTTTTTGAAACACCTTTTACTTCTTTTTTTTAACTTGTTTTTTACCAGCAATGATTAGCAATCTAGTTTTTATCGCCACAATGTCATTTTAAAGACTCGTCAAATTCAGCCAGTGTTGATACGCAAGCCGGATAAAAAAAGCTGCACGTGCATACACACTACAGCTCTTATGGAATTTTCTAATTAATATTTTTCCCACCACAGATAAAGCGTTTTTCCACGCTCTGACGTGAATGAAACTAAAAAATGCCTTTTTATTGTTGCTATCGTTCCTCTCTCTTTTTTTCCAACTTTTTTGTGTTGCTTTTTTTATCCGCTTAATCTCTCGTTTCGCGAATATTTTTTCCACAAATATCACGTTCTTGTCCGCTTTTGTCAGATATATTACGCGTTGGAATCATCATTTTGTTAGGGTTGAAATTTTTTACACGCCGTTAAAAGGATTCTCGCGTCGCTTTTTTGGTGTTTTAATGCGAGCGAACAATTCAGCCAGGCAAAGTAAAATTCGATCCCAAGGAAGACAAAAGATTTTGCTCCTTTTTTTCAACTATTGATTGCGGAATGAGAAAGCGAACGAACGAAACACTTGGAAAATGCGTAGACTATTTTAACGGCTACATCACGATAAAAACAACAGTAAGAAAAATGAGGATAACAACTAGACATACAATGGCAATTTGCTGTGGAACAACCATTATGCTCGATTTTTTGTGCAACTCAAATTCTTTATCCTATTTCAACTAAAATTCTGACTTTTTTATTGTGGAAAAAATATTTACATTTTCAAGTGAAAATATTGAAATTTTATTAATTTACTTACAAGATAAGGGGACAAACAAGAGGGCAGAAAAAGGCTGTATTTATATTTGAAGTCACGTAGGCAAGTTTTGAATTTAAAATAAACATGAAAAATAAATATCAACTTGTATTGGGTTTTAAAATACCTATTACTGTGTACAAATTGATGGTTATTTTATTCACGTTCAAATGTAATATTTGTAAAATATTGCTGTCAAAAGTTAAATTTATTCAAAGTGAAAAATAATATTTATATCAAGCACTTGACATGGTCAGCTAAGTAAGATGCATTTTTACACATTTCTTTTTATTGAAATCTGTTTTCAATATTTATTTTTATCGATATTTTTGTAATAACTTTTATCTTATAACAAAAATGTATGTCAAATTAATTTAACTTTTATTTAATTGACATTTTTCTTTGAATATGTACAATTTTACTCTAAATAAAACATATTCCAGGCTTCTTGTGTGACATAATTTTTATTTTTCGGGAAAAATGAATAAACACACACAATGCAATCGCAGTAACGAGAACATAGACAATAAACAAATACGCTTGTCGCCGGCAATTTATATTGACAGTGCCAGCCAAACTAATTTCGGTAACAACCGTTTGGGGCCGGATCAAATGTAGGTAGAAAACCCGAGGGACACTTGGTTGGTGCCGTGCTACGAGACGCAACGTACAGCTTTTTTTCAGCCGCGAATTGCCGGACACCATCCAATTTTCATATTTTATTGGATTTTATCGCATACGTCTGCCATGTTTAATTATCTCTTTCATGTTGGCTTCTGGAGGGTGTCCTCCCCGGGGAGAATTCCAATGGAATACGACATAATTTGATGAACAATTTACAATGGACAGTAAAAATGAAGAAATCATTGAAAATTATTTTTTCATTCTTGTACATTAATTTAAAATACTGACCACTTAACTATTAATTACATTTTATTTATGCAATAAACGTGTTATTTTATTTCACTAAATTAAAATGAAATATGTCATAACACAAATTTTGTTATTATTTGCAGGTAAATTAATTTTATATTAATAATTAAAAAATAAATAGATAAAGTTTATAATAGTGACAGTTTTACGTATCAAAACAATCCACAAAACTAATAAATATATTAATCAAAAACGAGAAAACGAAATGAAATTCTATTAATATTGATATTATTCATGAATAAAATTCCTGTAGGTGTTTATACGCTGCAGTGAGTTAAATTAAAGTAATAATTTATCTTGTATAACCCATGCTTTTGATATTCAATTTATCATAGTTGTATGGAATTAAAATGTTGCGTTATTTTTCATTCAAATTCGTGGAAAAATGTATTACTTTTGTTTTATGTACAGTTAAACATTGTTTCCAGTGTTTAATCATAAATTTATTGTCGACCGTAAAAAAGACAATTTTATCATAGCAACGTGTTATTTATTTACAACATTTTCGGCACAAAAATTACATCAAGTTTTAGTGTACAATTTTTAATTGCAGTAAGCTTTTTTCTCTCTTTTTCGTTAACTTTGAAATATAATTTTCTTTAATTATTAGCAAAGAAAGAGCTCAAATAAAAATATAATTATTTTAGATTTAAACGAATCATAAATTAATCGAATCAATGCAATTACAAATATTGTAAAATCATAAAATTGAAATGTCGCAGCAGTGACATCAGAAATAGAATGCACTAAGTATTAAACTTGTTCAAGCATTTATTTGAATATTAAAAAAACGTTTGGAAAAATCGTTGCATTGAAAATACTTCGTTTTTTTCTAACCAATAAACACACCGCATTAACATGACAAAGAGGACAAATGTTTTATTGGCGTTATTTCCCAAATTGCGAAGAAAGGCGAAGTCACTTATAAATACGAGATAAGTCGGATCGAAAAATTTATCGAGTATCTTGTGTATGTGCTGACGATGCATATTGACACGGTGACTACTGAGCCATTTTCTAATCGGCTACCCGCAGAATGTACAAAACCTTTTTGAGGGCTGTGAGTTTGTGTTCTTTCAAAAAGAAATAACGTTTCCATTGTTGGTACTCAGTATTGCGCAAAATGTGATGTCGGCATCAATATCAAAATACCGAAAACAGCTCTGCAAACTTGATGAAAATGAGATTTCTTTATTCGAATAGTATTTCAAATTTGTCCAAAGCTTTGACCGTTATTTTGGATTTTTTTTCATTCTTCTTAAATGAGAATTATTTATTGAAGCCATTAACAAATTGAAAACAAAAATTTTATTACAATAATAATGATTATAACATAATATTAACAGTTAATTTTAATTCAATTATATCAAACTAATGTAATGAATATAAAATAAATTATAAGTAAAAAGAACATTTTGAATATACTTAATTTTATATAAATTTGTTCATGAAATGTTTTCTATATTATTTCCGGGAATAATGATATGAGATAATCATTAAAATGTTGTAATTACACTTGAAGCGGTGACCTGTTTTTAATATTCGCAAATTACTCTGGTATTATCTTATTTCCGATGTTCTTGTACTAAGTTAAATTGTAACACACATTTTTGGTGATTGAAAACGGTTTTTTTTCTGTTTTTAATGTAAAAGTAGGGTTTCCATATTGCTTCGATAAAATAGTAATATATCTTGTTGAGCGAATCACAATAATTAGCGGTAAGAAAATTCAAGGAGTTTCAGAGGACCTCGTTAAAATATGCGAATATTTTCAGCACGAGGTACTTCGATAAAATAGCGGAGAATTAATAGTCAATGACACAAATTGGAGGCGAAGCCTCCAAGCGCCGCGGAATAACTACGTGATTACGAGTTAATCAGAATTGATTAAGTACTGTGGCATGCGCGTCACTACTTCGTTACTATAACGTGTCAAGTGCCACCCCACTTCCGGTACCTCTGGCACCACAATCCCTTCCCCCCACTTTCCGTTCAATGTGCGATACTAATGAATGATATGCACGTGCACGCTTTTCTCCGTGTTGCTTGATTAAAATAAAGCCCGAGCAAAAATCGTGTCACGATAAATAATTTTCGAGCTGAATAAATAGCAAAACGATAACAAGCTTATTATCGGAATTTCATTAAATACAATTTCTTTGGCTTTTCTATTTTTTTATTAGCACAAAAGAAGTTAGGTTTTTTCGTTAGAACGAGACATAATCAACTTTTCTTTTTAAATAATGAGTTTCGATTTATTGCAGTACTCGCAAAAATCAATCAGGTTAATATGATTAAAATTGTTGTTGTTGTTTTTTATATAATAAACTAAGCTAGAATAACCTTAGTTTCTAGATTTTTTCAACAAGAAGTCTCAGATTACAACCAACAAATAATTTGAGCTTTGCTCAAATTGACCTGAATTCTTTGGGTTGAAATTAAAAATAATAAATATTCGGTTTTAAATTGTAAAATTGTTATTGGTATTTATTTTCTCTGTGATGATTTTCTTTCATTTATTGAATGGAAACAAAAGTTTTAAATGAATATATTTTGCTAAGAATTTTGTACTAGATCAGAATTTTGTTCTCCGTATTTTTCTTTCTTTTGATGAATGTTTTCTATTTTCCTCTTCTTCCTTCTCCAGAATTAATCAATATAGAAGGTTTCGACAATTAATAATAATTTACATTTCTTTTGCGGCCTAATTTCTTTCGCTGTAACCTAAGACTTCTAATTGAAGCAAACTGAAAATTGTTAATTTAGTTTTAGTTTAGTTTAGTTTTAGACAAAAACTAAATAATTTTGAGCAAGAAACACCTCAAATTTCGATCCTTTCAACTCTAGCTGAACAGTTTTTCAGCATACCGTAAACCACTTCTACAATTGAATTATATAAGAATTTGAAATGCACCACTTAATGACGGAGAATAAAAAATGCAGCCCTACTTTATAAAAGTTTGCACGAGAAAAGTCATTTGAAATTTGCATTCTTCATCATTAAAAAGTCACGATCAACTCTGAACTTTCTTAGGACATTTATAATCCAGCGTAGAAAAAAAAGAAAGCACCGTTCGACCAAATCAAGATTAATTCCCTCATACTAAAATGACTATCAGAATTTGAATTTCACGAAGTGGTCGTGGTTAAGTGGGAAGTGTGATTCGGCAATGTTGTACACAGCACGGCAAATTTCGAACTCATTGGACATAATGTTCAAGCTTCTATATGCCAGAAGCGCTGTCGCTTAATTTAGTCTAAGAGAATTACCGTCGGGACTCGTTGCGCTAAAAGTGCTGGTCGCACGGGGCTTGTAATTGTCTCGGCAGTGCAAGTGCGTGCAGCTCGATTTTATTACTAATAACATGTTAAGTGGCAGATTAAATGGCACGACATCGAGTCTAAAAGATAAACATAACAAAAAAACAAAAAGAATAGAAAGAGCGTTAATTTTGCTCGGCTCTTTGGCGCGGGGCCAACTTGAACACGTACGAGGAGTAGTATCTAGTTCCTTTCTGTTTCGTTTTGTTTGTGTAACGAGGAGAACGAGTTGCGTCCGACAGTGACTAACAATGTCCTCGAAAAGTGCCTAATTAAATAAGATGTCCTGAAATAGCTGGGGGTCTTGCTAGCCCACTAACAAGGTGCTCTGGAGTGCGTGCGCGATGCCCGTCATTGTAAGTTGCATCGTTGTCGCTGACGCTGTCATCGGGTCAAGCCAAGAGCACCAAGAGGGCCATCAACCGACGCTTGAAATTCGCGCCGGTAATTGTAGTGCTGCGCCACAAAGTATCCCTCTTTTGGATTACAGAGGACGCGGGCGTTGCGCAAGTGTTCGCGGTCGTTTCTTTTGTTCTTACTTCTTCAACGGAGGAGAGTGCAGACAAGGGTCTGCTGAAAATCCACTTGCAACACGAAAAATCCTTTTTCTTCTTCGTCTGCTTCGTCTTTTTTTTTCTTTTTTTTGTGCAACACACGAAAGTTAGGAGTGCCTTTCAGTCGCGGTCATGTTTGCCACAAAGTTTTTTCTTTAATTTTTTTACTTGGCTTGCAATATTGCAATTTTTTAATATAATTGTTAATAAATTCAATTTCGTTAAACAGACTACTGAACTAAACATTGATTTTGAGTAAATAATTGTAAACGTTGCTTTATTTCAGTCAAAGGTTTACATTATGACGAAATTTTGACAGTATATTCTGTCATTTTTAAGGCGAAGAATTTTTTACATTTTGTAATCAATTGACAGTCATATCTTCACTAGTAAAAATCTCGTCAATAAATGCAAATGTGAAATATTCTTATTTAGAAAAATTACTGGAGAATACAATTAAAAAGGAAAAATTAGATATCAATAAATTTAAGTTATTTTTCTCGAGGTTAATCATGTATTATTAAATTTAGAACTTGATATACAAATTGGCACTATTTACAATTGTTTAATTATATGTTAATGTTAATTGCAGTGTATGCAATTATCCTGTACAATTGTGTTGTACATTTTACCTTTAAATTAATTAAACTAATTAACTATTCATACTGGGTTACAAGAAAGTGTTTTCACCGAAAATTCAGATACAAAATTATTCTAAAATCATCCATCATATTGAATATTACTTTTACCGAAAATAATATACATATATATTTATTTATTAAAAACTTTAAATTATCAAATAACAGAATTAAATTAATGATTTAATAGAAGATAGCATGTTAAACAATTTCTGCCGAAATTACAGACGATGTAATCAAAATTTCAAAGTATTTTTCAAGCATTTCGTAAAATAAATGAAAGGAGAAAAAGCGAGTCAAGTGGTTTAGGATCAGAAATTTTGTTAAGTAGATAATGACAAGCCGTCTCCTTGATCAAAATTCTGACTTCATTTATTTCCTCTTATTTATCTAAAATGTTGATTGACGTATTATTATGAACGTGTTTTATGTGAATAGATTCGAGTTTCTCAAACAAAGGTAAACAGACTTTTGGAGAGAGTTTCAAGTGTTAAACTCGGCCTTTATCTATCGGTCGGAGTACGTTGAGAGCGTCTAATTCCACAAAGTGACGTCTAAGCCTGCTATATGCAGGGCGAAAGCTGAAACTCAATAGCCAGTGAATGACGACGAGAATTTCCGAGTTAACTGTAGAAAGAGCTTCAAAGAAAGTGATCCATCAAGTATTGGACTAAGTGACGCCTGGCCCGAGAGATATCTATTAAGTAAATAAACGAAAATAATGCACATGTGTTTTTAAAATATATTTCGTAAAACTAAACTTTATTTTTAAGTAAAGGTTTTTAACGATCCATTTCTGCGACATTAATATTGATCAGACTTTACGATCTGTCGTTTCATATTTAGTGTTAATTAGCATGTCAATCTGACATAAAGTATCGAACTCGGAAATGAAATGTGCCTTCATAAAAGTGGCTTCAAATTTGAGTGTGTGATGGTCGAGGAAGCATAATACTCACAAGTGAACCTACGGAAGTGTAATACGCCGTTTAAGCTGAAACTCGGCATAAAGATATATTTTGTAGTCTCAAATCAAAATATGATTTCTATTCCGGCCCATAAAAAATTTTCTTTTTTAAGCTGTAAAATTAAAAATATTGTTTTTTATTAATATCTCTATTTGTGCAGTAACTTGCAGAAAAATTGGAAATTCCAAGTGCAAGGCTTTCGTCAAAATGCTAACTTGAACATTAAAACTAATTCTACTAATTTCTGGAAAAATCGGATAAATCTGCTCAATTTAAAATCGAGAAAAATCCATTCCAAGTTACGAAATTTCAATTTATCCATATAAGTGACAAAATAATTATTTTATCAGACCACATACGTGAAATAATTTTAAAATTAAAAGTTATATGATATTAAAGTACCCACTAAACTCCACAATTCCCGATAAAACCTACTAATTCTACTAATTTACGGAAAAAACCTGGCGCATTCCAATACCTTCTATTGAAATTGAATTTTGTTTTGTTTTTTTTTGTTTTCTTTTTTTTTCTCTAAACAAACGTTTTCTTGTAAACTTTTATGAAAATTTTCAACACTGGAAGCTCCAAAGAGCTCAAAATAATCATTTTATCACTTATATGAATAAATTGAAATTTAAACATTTAGAAATTTTCAATTTTTATGAAAGTTACTGCACAAATAGAGATATTAATAACAAACAATATTTTCAATGATACAGCTTAAAAAAGTAAAAATCACAGTAAAAAGAAGCATCGTTACATTTTATAAACCATTTATGGGCCCAAATGGAAATAATTTTTTAATTTGAGACTACAAAATATACCTTAATGCCGAGTTTAGGTTTAATTGGCGTATGATACTTGCGTAGGTTTACTTGTCAGTGCAGTCGAGAGTATTGCATATCTCAATTTTATACATTATTTTGCATACCCCTTTCATCTCTACTTGTATATGATTAATCTCATGTTTATTTGATTCAAGGTTCTTTTTTTAACAATAATTAACAGTTGAAAATGTTTTAATCCCATTGATTTTAACAACTCTTACGTTATTAATTTTGTTGACGTCATAACTCCATTTTCATTTATGCATCTTCATTTCATCAGTTGCGTTTCATAATTTCAAAGTTTGAGTAATCTGCAAGTACTATTTCCATTTGTTACACTTCCCTCTATTATTTTTAATTGAATACTTTCATTCAAGCTGGCTTTTTCAATTACAACTTTGAGGTTTAAAAAAAAGATGGGGAAGAAGGGTAAAAAAAGTTACGATTCAACCTAAAGGAGTCATAGCTAGTTGCCTTGTCTCAATTAAATTGATCGTAAATTTTCGTAGCAAAATGATCTTTATCCTCATTTGGACAATGACTAGTCGAAGACTAAACGAGAAGATTAAAGCCTCTCTGTCAGGCAGATAGTCAAAAGATATTCTGCTATCGACTGTTTGATACGAACGTATATTGCAGAAGAAGCTCTCAGTTCCTGTCGTTAGCGAAGGAGAGCGGTGATGGGCGTTCTGGTAAGCAGTACAACGAGAGTTAGCGGAGAACAAGGGAGGAAATGGAGGGTGTTTCCGAGTCTTGACATGCCTCGCTTCGATTAATCAATGGAGATGGCATTTTGAAAGGGTTACATCGGTTGCAGTAGGTGGCACTCAGAGACACCCTGCCAATGAATAGACATGGAAATAACGCAGCTATTACAACAATTCTATTGCAAATTTTATTTGGGCCCTAAAAGGGTGTACTTGTACTATCATAATTCAATGAGACTCCAAAAAGGGAAACCTTATCCAAAATTATAATGTCAATTATGATGAAACCTCAGATACATAATTTTAGATAAATTATAGTTCTAATTAAAAAAATAAATAAATAAATAACAAAACTGACAAATGTCTTCACAGAGACATATTTTAACGAAACATCATACAAATTATGATTCTAATTTGAAAAAACTGAATGGTATCATTTTAGCTGTAAAAAGGTAATTTTTATCAGTCTAAAGAACCAACCAATAGACTCGAATGAAGTTTGCAGAGAATTCATTACTCCTAAATGAAATAAAATAAAAAATTAAAAATAATAAAATTGACGCAATATCATTTTTACAGAACCACGTAACTCAGGCTTAATAAGCCAAACTTGACGGCAGAAACTATGCGTAGAATTATCAACTGTGCAGAAGTACGACGCAGAGTAAATCATGAATGTAAGATTCTCCGTAACTCTTAGCCAGCTCATAGTCGCATTCCGGATGTTAGTCGGAACATTATCCGACAAGTTGTACTGGTGGGATCCTTAATTCCAGCAAGTACGTGCAAGGCTCTTTCCACCACTGTGTGGTATAAAACACCACGACGTGACTTTATTGTCTTATATTATTAAACTCGCGTTGGCGTGAATTAACGTCAGCTTAATACAAATATTCGTGCATTCAAATTCAAGTGTGTTTGTTGTTAACTCAGAGACGAAAGCTCGCATGTCATTTTGGTGCAATCGGATTTCGGCGTTAGCAAAAAATGAACTCTGCCAAGGGGTTTCGCAAAGAAATTGACGTTCAACTGTTGGTGCGCTTTCGTGTCAACGTTGTCGATTTTGATGTCGTGCTTTGATAACGAAAAGTAGACACTGCCAGGCCAGAACGACACGGAGCGACCTCTAATGCGCAGTTTGTTTTGTTTCCAAACGACTTGTCAGTTTGCACACAGAGGCCTCTGGGATATTGCTTTTTTTAATTGGACATGCGAATCCCCGGAGCCTCGTTGACTTTACGATGTGGCAGCTGTCAGTCAAGCCCAACAATGCCGCGCTGTTGCTGAACGATTAACAAACAAGCCGGCGAATCAACCGACGACGCAGGTATTAACGATTTTCAATTTATCAATCCCAAAGATTTTTCATGCTGCAAATTAATTCCATCGTATAATAAGATCAGCGAAGCTTAAAATAAAAAAAAGGCCCTCGAATCCTTTGCCAATTACAAATGCTTTTTACAATTTTGGAGTCGAGTTATAATACTTTTTCGTAATTTGCGTTGCTCATATGTATATCATATTTAAATGGAGTCCGGGAGTTAAGTCTTTTCTAGCAGGATACAATTTGCGGCAACGAACCTGTACGAGCTCGTTTATATAAAGTAGAACGCAAATAGAAGAGTGAGAATGACAAGGACAGCGAAACTGCAAAAGGTAACAGAGAAAGGATGGCGCTATCATGAGTTTTGCCAGTTTTCTCCAAGTTGGTCGAGCTCGAGTAGGAGTGTTAATTATCGCCGCAGCGGGTATGGTGGAAATACTCCCGAAGCTATGGGGATGAGAGGGTGATGCAAGAAAGGATAGAAGGCAACTGGGCGCAAGATAACGTTTTCAATTACCTGCAGGATGTGACGTAGTTATGAGTTAGCCGGGGCTAAAAAGAGAGAAGCGTCAGGCTGGTTCGTACTACTTAAGTGAGCGACCGCTCGCAAAGGATGATGAACAGGATGGCCCGGAAGAATGCATGGATGAGGCAGAAGAATGGTGAGTTATGCGAGTTAAATGGAAGTGGTCCGACCCGGCCAACTAGTGCGTGCTAGTTCACATGCTTTTGCAAGATAAATTCCGGCCGATTAGCGTGCCAGCTTTTCTTATATAAATTAAAAAAAAGGACAAAAATAATCAAAGAGATAATAGAATATTTTTAATATTATTGAAGGGTTTTTCGGCAAAGTTCATTAGCTGGCTTCACCTGATTATACAAAGCAAACAAAAAGTGGAATTACAATTTTGATTTTAAGTTGAAGTTTGTGCAGTGAGTTTACAAACTGTTGAAACGCAATCAACGTAGTTGTTCAAGTTTACGATTATTGTCAGCATGTAAAAGTTGTTTTCACACGCGACAAGGACTAATAATACATTACTACTATGTGTAAACTAATATCAATGACTTGTGTTCTTAATCATATTACTTGCTGGCCACCGCCAGATATATTTTATAATTACGAGCAACAAGTCCAATAAGCAATTAGAATGAACGCGCGGTAATCCTGCAGTACGATTTCATTAAAAGTAATATGTCTGTACTTAAAGCAAATTATACATCTGCATTTTTATTAGACACTTAATGGAGTCTTGTTGTAATTTAACAACTATTTTGCAGGTAAATAACACTAACAATAATATGAAACGAGATTTCAATTACTTTAAATATTTAAATTTTAAAATCCTAGAGACATGATTTTACATCAAGTGAGTACCATTTCTATCACGCTATACCCTCTACCATTTGATGTGTGTAAGTCTGTGTGTTTGTGTATGTACGCTTTTTTCGCCACTATGAGTTGTGTGTGTTGCAAGCAATTTCTTATTCTCTCTGAAAAACCTTTTCAAAAAGCAAGAGATACATTTGAGTAATTATACGACTAGTGTCTATTCAAATGTTGCTTATAAACCTTTTGAGAAAATAAATCATAACAAGAAGTTATTTTGTGAATTACTTCATGTAACAACATGAAAGTGGTCAAACCACAATCAAAGTGTGCAGATAAATAATGATTTCATGCAAAATTTGTTTTCTTCTTTTTTTTCTTCTTGGTTCAATTAAAATAACAATTTAAAATTTTGTAACCTTTAACGAAAAGTTACATTGAAAGTTTAACTTTAATAAAATATTTTCAGTCAAGTTTTGTGTTTCACAACTTTTCGCCGCACAAGAAGTGTATGAAATTAAATGAGGAAGCTGAACATTTTAGATTCTTTAGAATTGTGATTCGAAACTTTTTTATGTATATACCTTTATGCAGTGGAATGAGAAAAAAATCACGCTGTCAGAAAAAATATTAATCTTTAAGGTGTAAATAAAATTACAATTCAAAGGACTGAATAAACACTTGTGACAAATTTGCGCATGCAAAATAGAGACATTTTTCCCCTGAAACTAGATCACGGTCAGAGATTTAATAAACCACGAAAAACAAATATGTGCGCATACTGTTTTCATCATCGTGATCAGTAGAAAACATAAAGGAACCTTAAAGCTCGTGCAAATTGATGTACGAAGCAGCAACGCTCTTTTTTTATTCTCCGGGATGTACGAGTTTCGAGTTGCACGAATGCCAGCGGAAAACTTTTGGCCGGTTTCACCCACCTAGCGGGGTTGCTTCAATTTATAACGTCCCTTAACTGAATCCGATTTCATGCAATTACTTTTGCTCTGGCCGTAGCTCTGTTTTGCGATGCACCTTGCTCTTTAATTCGATGAATATACAGGAAAACGAAATATTCATCTTGATTACAATTTTAACTTTATTTTTTATCAAATTGAGTACTACAAATAAAAAATTTGCTTAATTTCGATTAAAGTCATAGGAATTTGAACACAAATTTCAATATATAAAAATTCAAAATTTTTAAAAAAATTAAATACATTGTATATATTTCATCGTTAAATAATAATTAAATGACACGTTACTTCCAATTTATTTTCAAACAACTTTGAAATCAAAATGAAAATGCATACATTAGTTGAAAATTGTCAATAACAGTTTATTCCGTGACACGTTAACCAATTATTTAGTTGAACCATTGGATAGAATTAACTTTTAAGTCGATACACGTTTCTATAATTTTAATGATAACACAAACATACTTTTGTTACAAAATTCAATACAATTTTTGTCCATAATTTAATCGTACACTTCAATAAAAACATAATTACTCCCATTTTCATAGGTCCATAATTACCGAATAAACAATTATTAAAATTATCAACTCTCTACATCTCGGGACATGCTAATTAGTTAAATTAAAATTATGACCTCAGCTTGGCATTTATCTACATCACCTTTTTTCTGCACAAATTACAAAGAATGTGAATAAGCTAGTAAACTCTAAAGACAAACTAGTGTAAAAAAGTGGTCAAAACTAAGTAACAATCTTGTAATTCGAAGAAATTAGTTGGCGGTAAAAAAAACACTGATAGTATTATAAACACCATTTCGGTGCGGAATAAATACCCAGAGTAAATAGCAGTGCGAGCAAATATAAAAAAAAGAAAAAAAACGAGAACAAATAGCCGGAGCGTTACACGTTTTGCGAATAAACCGCTCTAGATAACGTGTGCATTTGGGTTATAATTAGCTCGGGTCTATGTAC
Organism: Idris sp. 1 HC-2018; assembly: GCA_022817325.1. Taxonomy (NCBI): domain Eukaryota; kingdom Metazoa; phylum Arthropoda; class Insecta; order Hymenoptera; family Scelionidae; genus Idris; species Idris sp. 1 HC-2018. The sequence continues at coordinate 9,471 of JABFPM010001018.1, read as the reverse complement.
AGGGTACGATTAACTACTATCGCCTCTCTATTTCTTTCGTCTGTTTGCGGCGCTTCACCATTTTCGTGCATTTGAATAATCCCGGAGTGTTCTTTCGCATTAAGCGTCGTTAACGCGTAAGCATCACGCAGAATCGGGGAGGGTTGCGCTGCGGATCGAAGGACGGCGGAATCTGCATATTTAGCTAAGGGTCACACGGTGGCTATTGGAATTGCAAAATCCTAAATTGGAGTTGTTCGCGACGGCGCTCTGCGGTAGTTCGTACCAAGTTTTCGAATTAACTCATCGGACCGCAAGTATCAACGCTGTGCGATTCAACGATTTGGCTATCAGTTTAATGCAAATTTTGACAAACCCCCGTAAACCACCCACTCTTTTACATTATTCCAATTCATGGAGTTGTAATGCACGCACAAGTTACTTTGCGATTAGACCAGCTTTTTTTTCTTAATCCAATTGACTTCTTTTGTTTGCAATATTGATAATATTTTTTTCAGTCATCAATAATTCAACTTTTTCAATGTATTTTTATGAAAGTTATTTTGGTTTTTTTTTACATTTGACTGAGCATATGTAAACTGAGCTAAATTTGTGACTGATTTTTGAATAATTGTGTAAAAGCATTTTACAGACAAATGTCAGTTCGGTAGTAATTGATCAAAAAACTTGGTTTTTAGTTCGTCAACTTTGACTTTTGCTTTTACTAAAATAAACTCTACTTACTACAATATTCGATTGAATAAATAAGTAAATATATATACATTCATTTTAAAAAAATACGTAGCGAGAAGAAAAAAAAGATTGTATCCGATGTGTAAAACAAATGGTACTCGTTTATTCCAGGAAAGAATAACTCCTTGTACGACAAGAATGGAGAAGTAAAAGTAAAAGAGAACAGTTCGTCCATTTGTCAGACTGACGAATGCACCGATTATCCCGTTAATGAACGTTATAAAAAGCTTACTCGTTAAGTGCCAGGGTTGTGCCTAAAATTGACCAGCTCGAACGAGATGATTTATTAAAAACTTTTATCACGAAAAGTTCAAACCACTTAAATTTAAAAATCTGACGTCAACGAAGGAGAAACTTTTCAGAAGAAATTTCTGCTCGTTGTAAATAATGTGTGTGTATGCAGTCAAGTTTTAATTGAAGAAAAGTAAAATATGAAACAAGACTTTTTGATTAATCGTAATTTTAGATGTAATTTAAAAAATGTCTTTATTAAAAGGAAGGTTTATATATATAGAAAAGACTTTGCAGTATTGAAAAAAGTTCTTTATTTTACTTGGTTTCTATAAAATGTTTCACCTTATGCTTTTTCGTTTTTGTTCATTCTCTTTATCAAATGAAATCCGTAACTGAACTGGGTCAAACTATTACATCAAAATAAGTAAAAAATGTCAGATACATGCTCGATTCTCTAAAGATATTGCTGACTAGCAAAATCTTTTATAACTTAACAAAGTTAGGCTCAAGTCAATGTGGATTTAAAATTTTTGCTGCTAATTTGTCGACTAATTTTTATTTAGTGATTCGGAGACAGGGCATTTTTTACTGGTCAAAAAAAGTTTCAGTAATTAAAAAATTAATTATCCAAATTTATGAACGTCATTTTTTCTACACCATTCAAAGAATTCATTAATTTTTGTCCTCTTTTCATGTTTTTAATTTAACATTTCTACTTCTCAGTGTGAATTATAAGTTTAACTATTACGATCACCCGAGCATGACAAATTGTTACTTTCCAATGATGGTGTCGCAATTTTGCGTATTCTTAATTATTTAAATCGATCATCGGTGACAATGATTCACGCGCGCAATTTGAGCATTGTTGCGGTTATTTTTTGATATCAATCATTCATCGTTATTGATCCGTACGCCCAAAAGCCCGGTATTTTTCCGTGTATTGACATATTTCAATATCTCGTCGACGTTGATCCAACACGAAAGAGTTTTTGGTTGGCTTGAAATGAGAACTGATACATATAAGCATCGACGCGAGCTATAACTGTTGGCACAGAAGAGGCCGATGTTAGCCGCAAGAAATGGCATAGGAGACGATGCAAATGGAAAGTTATGCCACAGAAAACGAATATTGAATCGAGAAAGTGGAAAGAAGAAAGAAGGCCTATTGTAGCAGGTACTAAAAATGCCAATGACGCGAGGCTTTTCATCTTTGGCTTAGGATTTTGTTGCAGCCAACCAAGTTTGGAATTTAAGCCCGAACCCAATGTAAATTTCTGCTTCTTTTATTTCGACTTCTTTATAGGTTAGCAGTAAAAAGAAGATGTTGCAAGCAACAAGCTTTTACTATATTGATCGATACTCTCGTATTTCGATTTTTCTTCCACGTGTGTTATATACAGTTTACAAGACACAAAACATTTATTTTCAAACAATTTGTCATTCACATTTGAAAATGCGTATGTTTACATTTTTTAGAACAAATAAACTGAGTCAAATATCTTATGAACTCATTATTTTATTGTAATTTTATAAAGCCAACTATTTTTCTCGAGAAAAAAAAGTTCTGTATTTGTTGAAAACAGAATTATGTTAAATTTTTAATCGTACGTTAAACAGCTTTGCCCACTGTTAATTAATATTTTTTTAATCTCTCGTTCGTTTTCACTTGATTACAGTTTTAAATACAATGTCCAGATCTATCAAATGTCAGCCGTTACGAATTCATTTTTCAAGGAAAGCTATACAAAAGAATAAAAAAAAAGCTGCCAACTGTTCTTTGGATTACAAATAAATGTCACTCAAAATTGTGAAAGCCATTCAGAATCAATTACCAATTCCCTCCTAAAATGCTCTCGCAAAAATATCATTTTAGAGTAACGTTTCTTATTAAATATCTTTTCCGTCAGAATAGAAAAGAAGAAGAAGAAGAAAAAGGAAAACCCCAAGCGTAAGGTTGAAACAAAAACTCGTGATTTTTTGTTTTAACAAAAAAAAGAAGAGAATAACGGTAAACTTTATTCCGAGTTTTATTTAGGAGATCTTTCCATCATATGGAATTTCTTACCAAAATGAAAAGCGTAAAATACGGGATTCGAAGTGCAACGACGCTTCATCGATCGAAGTAGTAGCGTATACGAATCGACGGGCGCGAAAAGACTTACAGCATGAAAGCTCACATTCGTTTTGTCTCGCTTGCACCCACGTGTGCAGCTATTTTGCTCTTTGTCTGTCTCGGGGTGGTTGGCAAACGCGTGAATAATGGACACCCGTTTGATTCGCGCGAGAACTCGGCCCGAATTATTTATCGACGAACTGGTCGAAGTTAAATAAACGTTTCTGCGGCGAATAAAGCCGATTTGCAATGCATTTTGCCATTATCTCAAATGCCGTGTCGGCATCGTTCATGCGAAAAGTAAATATTCTTTTCGCTCTGACCAAGTCATCCCGCGCTATTTTTGTCGAGAATAAACAGGAGTCGTTTCGCAAACGATTGGTCATCGCAAAAAGGGAAGAAAAAAATCTTTGACGAAAAAAAAGAGAGAAAAGCAGACACAAAGAAGAAGATAACTCAAAGCTCGCAGCTTTTTATTTGATTTATTACGATTATTTTGATTGCAAACGGATTCATGATAAATGCAATTTTGTTTATCGCTGATCCACCGCTTGTAACGAAGAAAAGAAAATCGATTTGAAGCGCTATCAAACTCGTGACCCAAGAGCCGTTGTGACCTGGCCTAAAATGGCTCCGCTGCCAAAATACTCGCTATTTCGAGCAAATTTCACGTATAAACGGTTTTATTTGTTGGCTCAACGAAAATCATTGCGAGTACACAGACACAAACTTTTGGAAATAATATTTGAGATGGCAAAATATTAGCAGCGAGCAAGTTTATTAATTATTAATAAAATAAACATATTGATCGCAAGCAGAACTTTTTGCAACACAAAATTTAAGTTTATTGGTATACCCTGCTTTTTTATTACGGTTACGTAATCCTCGTTCAAAATCAGGACGGTACTCGTAAAGGAATAATATATAAGTGTTTCCTTTTAAGAATTGAATAACACTTAAAGTTATATTATTTTTTTTCTTATTAAAGATTAAAAAGATCGATTATGTCACTAAAAATGGACACATTAAACTTTTTGATTGTAAATAAAATAATGAATCGTTCTTTTTTTTCTTATTTCATTATCTGATCGATGGAATGAGTGAAAATGTGAAACCTGCAGAAGAAAAGAACATTTTCAAAAGTACAAAATACTTTATATTTAGTGAGATTTTGAATTACAAATAACAATAATGCCAAGATATTTATCACTTGAAATAAGAAATAGGCTTTCTTCAACTTTCCATTTAAATAATTGGTTTGCGATAATATTAATCTAACAGAAACGTTTTCTTTGTTTTTTTTTTGAAACTAATCATTTTCATCCACGTTCTACAAAAAATTATTTTTAGTTTACTTGTTACGTAAACCATCCAAGACATTGCTTATATTTTGTGTGGCAAAACAACGAAAAAATCTCGAGCTTTCTGAAGTAAAAACAAAAAATTTTTCTTTGTCACACGTACCCGAGCTAAATCTTGATTCCGTGTTATTCAATTATCATGATTTGTACGATGCCGCACTAGTTGAATCAAGCATATGCTGTGAATTATTTCTCATGAGGAGTGATGCACGACACGTCAACGCAAATATTTCAGTGATTCGAAGGTGAGCGCGCGGGTGCGCGAACGGAAGTAGAATTAAGGCGCAGCTGAGCTCGGCTGGTTGGAAAGATTTTCATGAATTTCCCGGGGGTCCTCTGTTTCCCAGAACGCTCGTGACTTTCCGCTAATATTTCATCGTGGCGCAGCCAGGCTCAGCCATCTTGCTTCCGGTCCCGGACATTCCGGAAGTGGCCGACAAAGCGTCAAAAAAATCACGCGCTTATAACCAGAGGTGAAATTCTTTTGCCAGCCAATTCATGCTTTTATAGCACCCTAAAGAATAAAGGGTCCGTCTTTGTTGCTCCTTTTTGTTGTATCTTTTGTGAAAAAGTCAAAAGCCATTCGTAGCTCTGCATTGATTTGGAAAATTGTCAATGCAACTTACAGCAAAATGCTCGTTTTGGATAAGCAAAGCTTATTTCTGATTACATTTACGTAAATCGTTCGAATAACATAAATGTAAATTAATTCAGGATATGCATTTTGCAGCATCATTTCGCTATTTGCAATATAATGTATCACAATTTTCATTTGAATGTTAATTTTCAATCTTTTCATTTCTTCAACGTACCTTTGAAATTTGTATTTAAATTACTTTTTAACATTTTCAATGTTGATACTTAGTTATAAAACTTTTCTTTTTGTTTAAGCATAATATTACATTTTTAAGATAAAATCGACATAGATTTGATATTATTATTGGTTCATGAACTTGAACTCAACTTCAATACTTGCTATGTGTTATTAGTAAATGTTATTATATGAAATGATTTTATTGGCTGTTTAGAAATACAAGACAAGTTTTCAAAGAACAAAAGACATGTATTATCGTGCCGTCACGGTAAACAATTCTTTATTGTAAATATGTCTGGACGTGAACATTGTTTTACAACTCGTGCATTTCAAAGGTTTGTCTGAGAAGCACTGAGCATCTCTGATTACTTAGACATCATATACAATTCAAGAAAACGAGCGGTTACAACACTCGCACTAGACAAGAGGTCAAAGAATTACATATTAATTGAAAAAAAAACCATCAAGTACTCTGATTTAAAATAAACTCAAATTGCCATTCATGCTATATACATATCAACAAAATGTGTTTGCCTAGATGAAATTGAATGCACGCTTCAAAAAATATTGGCAGAATTGAACGAGCTGCAGAAAAACGTGCACCACTGTATTTTATTACTTTAAGCCATATTTTGCTGACAATATTACAGATTGTCTTTGTAGGGCGTCGCGACAGACAGGACCAGCAAAAAGGGGGAAGACTTCATTGAATTGGGCAAATGTAATGTCGAGAGGAAATACTGTTGAGATTGCGAGGCTGCCAAAGAGGTGGGAGGATCAAGGCATCATATTTTAAAATCGAATAAGCGAGGCCTAGCAGATAGAAAGAGATAACAAACTTCTGGGGGCGCAGCGAAGAAAATCAAAATTTTCGTCCTCAGCTCGTAATTCCCGAGCCCGGCTGGCAAACATTTATTGTGTAATGCCGCCCGCGTCCCGCTGCCATTTACTTTCGCGAGCTAGACTATTGGATTTTAACCTCATCTGCGGCGGTTTCGCAGTCCGCACTGCAGGATGTTTTGAATGTTATTTCCGGCGCGACGGGGAGCGGCCATACGATCGAGGGAGAGGGTCGAAAGTGTACGCCGATCAAACATTTAACGAGCCGCTAGTAAATGCCCCTGAAAACGACTGTCGACTCTGGGTAAACAAGATTATCAATGGTATCTGGCTGCCGTTTAATCGAAGATACCGTCAAAAGTTATTGTTCAATCAAATAAACGGTCGGATGTTGTGTGTGTGTGTGTGTGTGCGCGTATGTGTGTTAAAGTCGGGCAATTTTTAACACTTTTTTACAATGCCGCTATGTGCGCTAAGTATTTTTAATTGCGAAAAAAACTTTGCACAAAAGAGCACACGCAAAGCAAAAGACAAACAGATGTTGAAAGTTGTAGACAGTTTTATAGTTATATACCGTGTGCAATTTTTCCATGCATAAATTTTAAGTTGAACTTTGTAGTGGCTCGCAGCATGTATTAGTACTCCACTTATCACAGTTTTGGATAAATGATTAAAGTTTGTAATAAAGTTCCCACAGATGAGGGGCTTGAAAAGCCCCCAAAATATTTTATTCAATAAATTCAAAACTAACTTGTATTTCAATTTGGGAAACGAAAAAATAAAAAACAGAAAAAAAATCTACAAAAAATGCAGAAAGATACGTTCTGGCAAAGCAGAATACGTAGTTATAAAAAATTAACACGAAGAAGCACCAATTGAATAAAATAAATTCAATGGATTTTACCACTTCTAGCTGTTCATTTGGCTTGCCGCTCACGTAGACGTGAAACACCCGGGCAAAATGAGAAAACAGTGTATGTCGCTTACTTTTTCCAAGGTGGAAAGAATAAAAAAAACATAAAAAATCATACATCTCGTGCTAATAACGTGACACAATCTGTGATTATTTATTCTTCGACGAGCAACATTTTTCCAGCCATTTTGATTCGAAAGACGAATTTCAGACACAATTTTGCTGCCGTGGCAGGGCCATAAACACACCCTGCACACCGAGCGCCATAATCTGGCCACCATTCTAGCGCGAGTCTCGCATTTCTAGCGCCATTTAGATAAACTCGTAATCTAGGCGACGTTTCCTACGGTGAAATATTCCCTCGGGTGTTGCCGCAACCGAGACCGTTTTTCCCTTTCACTCTTTCATTCTCTTTCTTCGTCCCCTTCCAACAGCTGTCTCTGGTTTTTTTATCACCCGTCCTTTTCTTGCGCTCCCTTTTTCCTCGAAATTTGCGAATTTAAAATCGATTTCGAGTGCACGTGTAACTGCCGATATAGCGAAGCATTCTCGGCCTGATTTCGCTGGAGATTTCTCTCCACTTGCGCACCCCTCTGTCTCATCCGAAATGTGATGCATTAATTTTCCCCGAGTTAAACAATACTTGACCAAGAAAAAAAAGCTGCTCTCAAACGTGAAACGGTGAAATTGAAACATCACTAATTGGATTAAGCTAAATGCCCTTCTGTTGCGTCCTTTTAAGTAAGGATTATGCGGTCGTGTCTTTATTGTTTATTGTTCTTTGAAGCTTTTTGAAATAACTTTGCAGAAAAGGAAATTAAGCCGACTAATTTGTTGGCAAAACAAACAAGTTAGCCGTACTGAAATGTCAGCGACCAGTTTTTAAGACTCACAAAAAGAAGGCTAATCATCAGTATAATTTTAATTAAAATGATGATGATAAAAAATAAAGAAAATTATTAATAAAAAAATCATTAATAAACTTTTCTCACATTATTAAGAAAAAAATTTTAAAATAAGAAAGTAAATTCTTAACTATTTGCTATGGTGTTCTGAATTATTTGCATCAACCACATTAGATGCAACGTGCACCGGTGTGTGTGACATATATAAGATATTCCCGGAATCTCATCACAAACACGTTGAAGTTATATCTCGTGGCACCTGGCGCACCGATATTTTTGACATTCTACGTTTTAGATAGCTCGGTTGAGATTAAGAATTGTAATTATAACTTTCAAATCAACGTAGTCAAAATAAAAATGGCAGATAAAATATTTTTCCCAAAAATAGACAAGAACAAAAAATTTAATTTATATCCGATCATTGTACACAGTTACGTAAAAAATTGTGCACCATTATTTGTTTTTAATTACCATACTTTTTCTCGGAATCAACAGTACAAATGCATCAGCTACTTCGATCAGACGTTGAAATAGGTAATCAGCAGTCGACCATTTCGTTGCAACGAGCTCGTTATTCACTGGCAATTGGCATTGCTACGCGAAACGCCCGATAAAATCATTATATGCCTCATTACTTGTCAGCTGTTCAGTCGTTTGCTCTCTGAGTTTTAATTTACATTTTACCGTCGTTCGCGCACAATTGTTTTACTGGCGAGTCCTACTTGTGGGATTATAAAAACAAGACTGCGGTCTGCGCGGATAAATAATAGAAACAGCAGAGAAAAAAAAACTAAGTTACACTTTGCGGCAATCGGAAGACACCTTTAATACGATCACCACGACGTGATGCTTTAAAGTGCTGAGAAAACAACTGTGTTTAAAATTTTAATTTTAAAGCTTCATAAAAATCCTAAAAAATGTGTATCATATATGGATCTAGTGTATTTTTAAACGATACAAGTGATTTTAAATAACTTCATATATCTGTGATAATAAGGTGAAAAATATAACTGAAATAAACTGTTAAAATTATGCACAATTTTTCGATTATTTTTTATGCTTAAATACTTCATTTTGATAAAATCTTTTTTAATTATTGTGTTCTATTCAGTAAAATCTTAGGAACCCCAAATTTTAAATAAAAAGATGTGCCAACAAGAATTTAACAATTTTTCAAGTTTTTTCGCTTTGGTTTGTTCAAAAACAGTTATTCTCTGTTACCTTTTTTATATTACAAATATATGATTTAGCTGCACTAAGAACGTTACATAAGAATATATCATCTGGCACATATTTTTGGTTTAGATAAAGAAAAATATCTGTCCGCTGTTTGCATAGTTACTATAACTACGTTACTCGAAGTTAGGCATGAATTTAATTACATTTTATAGTTAGAGAGACTAAAGTACTCATTTTGGTCATCGAAACTATAATTTCAACAGTTGAAAAGTTGTTAGTTACTCTAACTACAAATGTCACGTACTTAGACGATGTATTTGCCAAAATTACATTTATTTGTCTTAGCATTAAATCACACGTAGAAGTAAAATTGCTTACTC